>QTSX02006489.1:0-297440 GCA_014839935.2 Entomophthora muscae
CCTCAACATAACAAAATTTTGTACCAGTTTCTCTCACAAGACATCTAGATCAGGAGATATATCCTTCCTTTGTACCTTCTTTTTCATACCAAAGCTTTGCCCAAATCTGCTAAAAAGCCCTGATAAGCAAGCCCATGAGTGTTTCTATCAGAGAGCCCCCCTGTTTCACTTTCATCCCTTCATATGATTACAGAAAACCTGGGGTTGCCTATCTCACCATATTGGGGCACACTGAACAAGTGATCCCCCATATAGAAGTTTGGCAACTTTGGGATAATGCTACTAATTTGTGGTGCAAAAGAACCCCATAATATACTGG
Organism: Entomophthora muscae; assembly: GCA_014839935.2. Lineage (NCBI taxonomy): Eukaryota > Fungi > Entomophthoromycota > Entomophthoromycetes > Entomophthorales > Entomophthoraceae > Entomophthora > Entomophthora muscae. The sequence continues at coordinate 320 of QTSX02006489.1, forward strand.
GCCTTTTAGGCCAGGCCCTTTCCATTGACCAAAAGATACCCTGAGAGCAACCTGGGCCATGACATTATGTCAACCATATCCAAATTTGTAAGCCTTGGCCCATATTCACAATTGATAATAGAAGCAAACTGTATGTTTTTTATAATCACAGCTTACTACACCTATAAGTTCTATACCTGCTGTAAGCCTAACCACAATGAACCTAAACTCAAGAACCTCTCAAGTACTATGCAAGTGAAGAATGTTAAAATATCATCATCCAATAAAAAACACATATACACCCAAAAGCTTCCAATATCTCCCCAAGATGGACCTAGCTATCTTCAAGAAGGGCATGGTCATGATAAATGCCTTGGTTAGAGCCCACCCAGAGAACTACTGTGATAACACCTGTGATAATCCAAATGGGGTCTATTTTGAAGGTGAGAGCTGATTATTGGCTAAATAAAGATTGGTTTCCCAAGAAAGTATAAATGGTGATTAGTTTATTGATATTTCTTGCCTTGGTAGTTTAAAGTGGTTATTTATGCCTTGGGGTATTAGCAAGGTGTTCCTGTGGCGCTCTTGCTCCTGAGAGGTCACCAAAGTGTGTTCTGGGCAAAGCCAGGGACTAAATGAGTTGATATGACATCTTTTGGGATACTAGTTCTATGGAAAAGATAAAAATCCTTTGATAATTCCAAAAGGATAATAGGGGTCAATAAATTATTTATTAACACATTAGAAATATCACCTTATAAATCTCTGGAGTATAACTTGTTATTGACCTTGTTCATGCTCTTGCTCTGCTCTTCTTAAAGACCTTATGTTTATCCACTGTTTTCAAGTTCTTTTGAACAGATAATTCTTCAGAAAGGACTTCTGAACACTTCAGAAGGCATAAGGTTATTTCAAACCAACCAGATGTATAACCAAAAAGATGCAGATTAAGCATCTAACAAATTTCCTGCCAGACCCCTACTTATAGTGTCCTTTTCCCAACAGTTCTGCCTTCAGAATGACTTTCTTCAGAAGCCTAAATAATTGCCGCTCACTTTTTCCTATAATAACTTAAGCTTATATACTTGCTTTCTCAAAAGTTAAAATATTAATTCACTGTTTTCTTGCTTATACTTTAAGATTTTGGCTTCTAATCAATCATATTAATCAAGAAACCTTCCAGAACTCAACCAATGAATGCTGAGCGCAAAAATAGACCATTTCTGAAGTTCCACTGGGATCTAACTAGGAAATCAATTTTCACTGCTCAACCCGCTCAAATCAACAACTCTTCACACACCAAAGTGTTAACCTGTCCATTATTCCGACACCATTCCACTCAATCAGCTTCCAATAAATCTACAGTTCAAACACTGTAACTTATTTCTTATTTTCCTTTATTTTTATTTATATGATATTTAATTCCATCTTTATATCATATCTTTTGGCATCATCAATTCTTTTTCTGCTTCTTTCTTATAAACATCTACCCTTCCAAGAGTCCAAAACAAGCATCCTAGCTCCTTCATCCAGTTCTGTCAGTCCTTCTTAGCCAACTTTCAGTTCCTTAGATAGTCCTGCACCATAATCTTCTGGTCCTTCAGCTAGTTTTTCTCTATCCATCAGCTAGTCCATCAACTAATCTTGCATCATGATCAGTCAGTCCTTCACTTCACCATGATCCAACAGTCCCTCAACTAGTCTTCATTGTGATAATACAGTCTGTCTTACTAGTCTTCTCTGCTGATCCCATACTATGAACCATCTTGTTCCTTTCTTGCAGTCCCTGTCACCAGAACCTGTAGACCCAGGCACAAGTCTACATTGAGCTGACATTTAACTGGGCCCTTGCAAGTGGCAATTCACTTAGGCCATCCAACCATAGATCAATTAAGTCTATGTTGTTGTCTTTACTTACCCAGGTGATTAAGTATGGGCTATCAGTTGTAAATTAATCAGCTTTACTTCCCAGAAGCCTGATCACACCAAGTTCTGCAGCTGCTTCCCCAAGCAACCGCCTTGGTGACACCTCTGAGCAAATCCATGCCCCCAATGCTTATTTTGGGATATCCCCAAAGCTCCCATAGGAACATAAACAAGGACACCCTACCAGTCCTTTAGGTAGAGTGCTTGCTCACAGACCTCCTGTAAGTGTATTAGGGCACATAGAGCTCTCAAATCTCCTCTCCTGTCAATATTGACAATTCTTTCCCTCTGGAAACCCAGGCCCGGGAGCAGGATTCAAACCCCAGCCCTGGATCCCTATGGGCTGCCAGGCCTATGGACCAATGAGCCGCCCGCCCGTGTTTTTTGGGGATTGAACCCCTGCAAGCCAAGGCTCATATGAGTTCCTGAAGCCAGAATACTGACACCAGCCCAACCATAGAGGCGCCCAAGGAGGAGCCTCTCAAATTGCCTAATGAAGGCAGAGATGGCACCTATGTAAACTTCATGAGTTTGAAGTCCTCTCAAGCAACCAATCAGGGGCCAACCCAGGAAAGAGGCATGGGCCCGCGGCCCGTCCCCATGACCACAACACTAAAGCAAGATAATCAGGTAGCCAAATTTAGAATTTTAACCAATGAAAGAACTCCCAGGCTAAACGCCATTTTGCTGCCTTCAGACCCAAGTACCTAATTCCCCTGGCCCAGCTTTCCCCAATGCCCTGATGACACCCACAAAAAATGTTAAGTTTGGAGGTAGGGTGCTATATAGACCAAAGGAACCTGCCCTCCAAACTTATTACCATTTTTTAATAAAGGTTATGTTACTTTGGCTCATACAGCTATTACCATATTTTGTATTTGCCATCTATAAGTTAAGTTCCAGATCTCCTGCCCCTCTGCCTGCAGTCTTCTGTCCGCCCAGTGCTCCCTTTGGGCCCATCTGTTTTACTGATTACCCATTAAAGCCCAAATATAAGGATTACACACCAGAGAAAATCATCAAACTTGAGTCATTAGCCCGCATCCAATCTGCCGTCAGATACAACCGCCAAGGCCCGTGGATATTCTCTACCCTCAAGTTATTTAGAGGAAAATTCAACTACCTCCTGGCCTATGACGTTTATATGGAACCACCTGTAACACCCAAACCAATGCCAGCCTCTTCCCCCGACCTGCCAACCAACCATACCAACAAGCTTTTTGGTATAGTGTACATCACCCTCACTGGGGTGGTGGACACCATTGTACCGGCTGCCGGCCCGTGGTCTTGGTTAGGAAAGTCTGCTTCTTATCTCTTAAAAATAGCCCCTCTCTTGTGGTGGGCCCTGCCCGTGAAAAACCCAGCCCAAGTTACCTCCAAAACTGGTGAGTCGTCCGCCTGAGAGTGGGTCCCTGACATCTCCTCCCTGACAGCCCGCGTTACTTGCCAGGGGTCCAAAAATTTACAGACCTGGTAGCCAAGCTACCTGCCATGCTGGCATTCTCTCTTACCCTGGCAGCCCGCGTTACTTGCCAGGGTCTCAATAGCATCCAACCTGAGTAGCACACGCTATCCACCAGGCTGGATCACTCCCCACCCCAAGCAGCTAAAGTTCCCTTCTGGGTGAGGACCTCTATCCTACAGAAGCCAATATTTCCTTCTGGGTTGGGACAACATTTGCCTCTAGTAGTCCTTTGTTACCTACTGGCTAGGCCTTACCTTCCCTAGTAGCCATTATTCCCTACTAGGCCTCTACCTTCAACAAACAACCAAACTTTTACTTGGCCGACATTAGCCCTGCCTGCAAACCACCAAACATGTTGATCATCACACTCCCCTTAGCTATAGTGGATTCTCATAGAAGTCCTAGCTCAGCTCTGTAAGGGCCGGCAAGCCCAGAAAATTTGAGTGCTGTATTCAAACCCGTGTCCTCTCCTGTGAAACAAAAACGCGGACAACCGCGCAAACCCACTGGGGGAATTGAATCCCGTTTAAACTACCAGGGAGGGTGACAACCAACTCTCAAAAAAGAAAATGGTTTGAATTTGCTAGCAGCAACAAAAATCAATAAAACAATCAGGGCCAGTTTGTTAACTGGCCCAGGGGGCTAGCAGCCCCAACGGTAGCAAAACCACCAGCTCCAATGCTACAAATAAGCTGGGCGTCTCCCACCTTAGTTTTAATGATGTTTTCTGGGTTATTCAGCAAATCCAGTATCAAGTGACATTGCTGAATAACTTGACAAATAAGCCTTTCTATTCCAGCCAACCAGTCCCACAAATCCTGAAGTTCTGATTCCAGTTCCACAAAGCAGTCCCAATCCTATAGCCACCTTGCAGCCAATCTCAAAGATTAATGCCATTTCACCCACTGATGTAATGAAGCATCACCTACAGGAGGAAGATCCAGAATCCACCCTTAATCACATAAAGCCTGCTGAAGAAGAGACCCAAGCCAATGAACCCCCACCTCACCCAGATTTTACAATTATTTCATTGGTTCAAGAAGTGAAGAGGAGTTACTCATCCAGGAATAGTCACCTGCAGATAAAAACCACACTGCCCATGAGCAAGTCCAAACTGTTAAGCAACCCCAGCCCCAAATGATCAAACTTGGTATAAATAGCCACCAATTAGCTTCCAGCAATCCAGCTAATTCCAAGGTGAAACCAGATGCTCCAAACCTTGTCCCCAGTACAAGACCCAGCCATAATTCACATAGCCAATCTAATGGCTCAGATGCAGTGAGCTTCCCTTTCCCAACCCAGTCCAAGATTCCTGGAACTCTATCCCCTGTTCCCAAGAATTCCTCCCCTTCATCTAAAGTACCTGTGACTAAAGGATGGGCTACTAGAGTTCACCAAGGAGCCGTCAGTAGCCACTTCCAAGTAAGACAAGATGAGTGGTTAAAAACCCACTTCCCTACAATCAAGTCAGACACAGACAATGTTTAATAAAGTATATGGTCCATAGAGTAATCTTTGCCTTTCTTCCCCATATTTTTTACCACCTTGGATAATCCCAAATCAACCAGTTCAGTCACCAACACTCCACCTAGTTGAACCTGCCAAACTTATAGCCATGGACTACCAGCCAGGGCCCAGCCCTGGACGGATCAGCAGCTTCATACCTCCCACTCCTCCTCCAATCCCACAACCCTCTACTGAGGTTATCCCTTATGATCACAGCAGATATGGGATGGTTATCCTGACCATCTTTAGTCTTTCTGAGGTTGTAGTACCTCACCTCAGTGCCTACTGTCTGCTTGCAGCTGGTATGCTGTATTTATCTCGCTCCTTGCCCTTCCTGTATTGGGCCTTGGTGTTGTGATATACTGAAGGGTGGACCCAAACCATGGTGCCTTGGTATGGTACTACTCCTGGTCATGACAAGTGCAATATCCCAAATCCTTATATAACTCTTCCCTTAATAATAATGAAAAAAGAGCAATTATCACATATTATATATAGTTTATTATATGTTGCTAAGTAGTTAAATATTATGTCCTAGCTTAGTCTTTAGTAGATAATATAAGTTATGACTACTGGGTTAGGTTATAAACATGACAAGACTCTACACTAAATTAAAAAATGGCTAGTGCAAATGATAAAATTACAGCTGTGTATGATACCCAGTGTGATGGCCTTTCAGAGCACTTTGATTGAAACCTTATCCAGAGTTTATAGAAGATCACAGCTGAAGATGTAACTCATTGGGATACCCAGTTACCCGCCATGTTATGGAGCTATTGTGCATGGGTTCAAAGGGCAGCTGAGTTGAAGCCTTATGAAATTCTATATGTATTTCTTGTCAGAAGCTTTCATGTTGAAAATGTTGCAACATCTTCAATTACTCCATCTCAGGAAAGCAATTCCCAATTAACTACCTGAATGATTCCCTGGCTAATCATTAAGTTAGTGGCACTCTTATCATTCACCCATATATTACAGAGATCAAACATTTTGAGCCCTAAGCAGAACACTACTTGGGCAAGCCTCATGATGTCAGGATTCACCTTTTATTAGCTGCTATTCTGTCTTTTAAATTTATCTGCTTATTTGGCTGCTAGTATAACCAAGATTGTCCTCTTCACTTAATTTCTAAATCCCCTGCTTCCTACCTCCATTTTCCATATTTAAAGTCTTAGATTGGCTTTGTTTAAGCCAACTTATGATCTAAATAATGATTAACACTATTCTGAACATTCCTTACCTTTTTGCCACCCGGTTTTGAACCCTGGACCTACATAAGAAGATTAGAAAGTTGGCTCCAAAAAGCTTACCTTTCACTATACAATTTACTAAGCGTTTGGACTGGTTTTTCCTTCACTTTTTTTGCTTGCTCTTACCCAGAGCTTTGCCGTAACCACCTATCACTCCTTCTGGTCTTCTTTAGCTTGAATTTAACTACTCCAAGTTAAATATTAAGTATTTTACACCTTTCACCTCTGTTCTTGTTTAAGAGTTTTCTATAACCAAAAATGGTTAAACTCTCACCTCAATTCCTGCATTCCACAAACAAAGCTTAATAAAAGGCTTGGTTTTCTCCAGTCTCAACACTAAGTTGAGATTGTTTGACTTGCACCTCAAAAAAGGTACTTGTTAGGTTTTGTGGCTTGTGTTTCCTTTCTAATTTAGTTAACTTATTTTTTTGACCTTATGATTCCTTTTGATTTTCTATTTCATCAGTTAGGTAGTTTCTATAATAATACACACAATTTGATTATTGATAGTTTTAACCCTCCAACTAGTGGTGAGCAATTCCCTGACTTAAAAATTGATTTTTTGACCAAGTCCTCAGTCATTAAGACTGGGTTCTATTTTATTTTCTTAGGATTAATCAATTGCCTCAGCCCTTATTTTACCTCCTACAAGCTTCTAGGAGCCCTATTCCAGTTGTTACTACAGCCCTTACCTACTTTTTTGTATTTGACCAACATAAATATAAACAGTATTAAAGCTTTGGTCTACAACCATCTTCCCCAAACTATGAGACCTTACACATGACCCCCATGATGCACATGGACAACATGTGGCTTCTCATGATACTATATAATACTCTAAACTCATATCCAATAAATTATCATTCTCTTCTTAATTTTCCCCTTTTTTCTTGTTTATTATACTTCTCAGAAGTATATACTTGACAGTGATAGCACAGGTAGGTTATCCACACCTACACAACTTAAAGTAAAAAATTCCTCCAAAGAAAATAACCCAGCAGATAGCACTCTTCACTGGCGGGAGACAATACAAAGAAGGAAAGGACATCCCACCAGGGTTTGTTGTCTTCAACAATGACCTTGTACCAACCAAACAATACAACTTCCTCAGTACACAAGGAGACCTGAATCTACCCCCAGTTCCTGAAGCAACCAAAATACCCAACATTGTATTCCAACACCTACGCTCAGCAGAAATTAGAATTTTTTCAGGACTATGCTGAGAAAATACCAACCTCTGGATTCAAAACACCCAAAATAAATTTACAAAAGTATGCAACCCCCACAAACTCTGGGTAAGCAAAATTGCTTTCCGCGTTACCGGGGCTGCCTCACGTTTTGTAAGCAAGTGGTTTGACCAACACCCTGGTCACAACCAAGACTGGGACTTGTTCAAAACTTCCTTCCTAGAAAATTTTCCATAAAGGACTCTGATTTTGCTATCATGACAAAACTCGGAACCTTCAAAACAACATGAACCATTGAGGAATACATTGTCACATACAAAGGACTATGTGACCGTGCACCCAACACCATCAACTTTGATGAACCTGGACCACGCCTGGACTTCTACAATGGCCTTCCTATACACATTAGACGCCAGTTCAACATGACCTGCTGCAAGAACCTTGAGGACGTATTCTTGGAAGGAAAACACACAGCTCAGAAGTCTGACAATCTACACACCTCCAACAAACGCAAGGAAAACCCTGCGGCTAAGAGAGAACCTCGCCCCAATAAGAAAAACAACTGAGGCAACAATACCCATCCTCAAACCAGGAATCACACTGCACAAGCCAACCAGGACAGCACCAAAGATACCAATGTGGAAGGAAAAGCTCAGGGGAGTGCTTAGGCAAGCTGCCCTCCCCCAACTTACAAGACTCGTACAGGGACCAGGACGTGGTTTCAATCATCATGATCCAAGTACCCTCTAGCAATCCTCTACAGTTTGCCGTCCAAGCTGTAAATAAACTCCTCACTTATCCTTTACGCTTTCACAGATACCAGGGCACAGCATTATTTGACACTGGAGCAGATAGATCCCTTGTTGACAAGAAATTTTCCAACCTCATGAAACTACCTACAGTCCAAAGCAGCATCAAGGGAGTTGTCATGGAAGATAATAGGAGCACACCAGTCACCAAAGAAGCAAATCCTTTCTGCACCCAAATTGAAGACGTGCATACTATGCTCAGTGGCCCTATCATACCAATCCCTGAGTATGATTTTATACTTGGCCTGGATTGGATAAGAAAGACCAAACCACATATTGACTGGGATAGCACTACTCTTACCATACAGCAAGGAGAGGTAAACAACCATGTGTATCTAACCCACCTTGACACAACATGAGAGACCATGTGCTTGTAAAATTACAGAAACAGAAGAAGAAAAGGATCCTATCAAAAATTGATTGAAACACCTGCATGTATGAGATTATCCACTTTAAAAATGTAGAGACCTCGCTCAAGCAAGACCCAATCCAACAACAGCTAGCCCAAGAATTCTCTTCCTTGTTACGAAAAGTTACCAGGACTACCTCCTGACTGGGGCATCCAGCATGAGATCAACCTCAAGGGAAGCATTCCAAAAGCACGTCCTATCTACTGCCTAACACCACATGAAGACAATACGCTAAAGGCCTACCTAGACAAAGCCCTTGAAAAAGGACCCATACAACCTTCTAAATCTGCTTTTGGCGCAGCTGTCTTTTTTGTTGCAAAGAAATATGGTGGACTCCACCTGGTCCCAGACTACAGGGCGCTCAAAAAAGTCATTTTTAAGAACAGGTATCCCCTGACCCTGATTGATGACCTTTTTGATGCCCTAGGGGGCCCCAGTTCTTCACAAAAGTTGACTTGCCAGCAGGATATCACCAAATCCGCATTAAACCAGAAGATATCCCCAAGACTGCATTTTGAACTAAGTATGACTTGTTTGAATGTGTGGTCTTTAACTTCAGCACGACAAACGCCCCAAGCACCTCTGTACCCTTTATTAATGAAGTCTTCAAAGAACACATTGGGAAAAGGGCTATTATCTACCTCAATTTCATAATCATATACAGCCCTACTAAGGAACAACATTAGAAATACATCTCCCTGATCCTTTACACCCTTCAAGATAACCAACTCATAGCCCAGCCCTCAAAATGTGACTTCTTCTCAACAGAACTCCCATTTTTAGGACACATTATCAGCAAGGAAAGAGTTAAGCCAGACCAAGAAAAGATATAAGCCATTACCAATATGTCAGCACCGCGAAATAAGAGTGAGCTCTGTACATTCTTAGGCATGGTATCCTATGTTAGGAGATTCATCCCTGACTGGGGCGCCTTGACTGCCCCTTATCTGCAATCACTGGCAATACAACAAAATTTGTATAGACACCGTTGAGAGACCAACATTTCTGGCAACTAAAAGAGCACATGGTTGATGCCCCCAACCTACAATACTCAAACCATGAAGGGATATACAGGCTAGAAACTGAAACATCTGATTACGCAATAGAAGGAGTATTCTAAATCAAAACTGAAGAAAATGTCTATCTCCCTGTAGCATACAAATCAAGAAAGCTGTCTGACGGTGAGCAAAGATACCTGATACATGGCAAGGAACTGATCCCCATTGCCAACTGTTTAATGAAGTGGGTGTGGTATCTGGGATCTGCACAGATGTTCCTAGTGCTAACTGATCACAAGTCATTGATATCCTTTAAGATACATCAGCACCTATAAAGATAAAAAACTAAGTGGATGAAACTCATCCAAAGTTACCCCATGATAATTGAATACAAACCAGGCAGGGACATGCTTACTGCTGATGCCCTGTCAAGGCTATACTGTAAACACCTCCTATTACTGATGGAGACCCTGATTGGCCCATGTTGATAATGGGAGATCTCCAAGATGGGTTCCCACCTGGTATACCAATGGACATCCAAGAGAAAGTCCCCAGAAACAAACATCTGTTATAAAACGTAAATGGTACTCTACACCGCAAGCTCCCAAGTGGCAATACTTTACCATACGTCCCGTCAACACAAAATATTGACACAACCATTCAATACCACAGAGATCTGGGAAATACCTGTAGAAAGAACTTGCATGAATAGCTTAAGGAACACTACTGGTGGCCCAGCATGCTGGACAGCATCAAAGAAGTGCTTGACCAATGTGAAGTCTGTGAAAAGTACGCCCGCTCCAAGGCACCCCCAAGCCAGCAATACCTGTGCCAATCACCCAACCTTTTAAATTATGGTCACTGTATATTGTGGGACCAATGCCTGGTGAGAACAAAGGCAAAAAGTACATTGTGACAGCTATTGCCTTTGCAACCAGTTGGCCTGTGGCACGAGCTACAAAAGAACACAAAGGCAAGGATGTGAGAAAATTTATTGGTAAAGAAATCCTAGCTAAGTTTAGAAAACCTGACCTCCCAATCACACCCCAAGGGATCAAACTTAACGCCATTGGCACCAACATCTACCCTGCCAAAAACAGAATAAAATACACTGTAGCCAGCTCCTATCACCCACAAGCAGGCAGGAGAGTTGAAGAGTAAATAGTTCTCTTGTAGAGGCCCTCATCAAGTTATCTACCAACAATCTGAAAGCCTGGGTTTACATGTTGCCAACTGCACTTATGGTGTGCAGAACACGAGTTAATTGTAATAAAGGCAAAAGCCCATACAAAATTGTCTATGGACATAAACCTGTCATTATTAGCACTGCATCAGGACCACAATTACCTCTGCCTAAGAAAGTGCCAGACAACAATAACTCTGAAATACAGCACACCAAGAAAGACCAAGAAGAAAAGGAAAAGGAAAGGGTTGAGAGGGAAGCAATCCCATTACAACATGAATGCTTCCAAGTTGGGGACAAGATCTGGGTTGTTAATCATGACATGCACAGATTGGACCCAGGATTATGAGGACCAGGCATTGTCATGGAAGTCAAACCAAACAAAACCTACCTCATCAAAGGGATAGGCCCTTGTACAGAACTCAAGTGTATGCATCATGACTGACTCTGCCTGGGCAAAGCAAGAACAGCACAACTCTTGGCTTATGTACCCAACACCAAACTGGATCAATACCAAGCTGAAGCCCTGACACTCCAAAGAAAATTCCCAAGGTTCCATCTTCCAGCACCCCAGGGGTAGATGTTGCAACATATTTGATTACTCTCTCTCAGGAAAGCGATTCTCCAAGTAACTCCCTGAATGGTTCTCTGACTAATCATTAGGTCAGTGGCACTCTTATCATTTGCCCATCTATTATGAGGATCAAGCATTTTGAGTCCTAAGCGGAACAATACTTGTACAAGCCTCATGACTGCCATGACGTACATGGATGACATGTGGCTTCTAATGATACTATATAATACTCTAAACTTGTATCCAATAAAGTATCACTATCTTCTTAAATCTTCCCCTTATTTTGTTTATTATCCTTCCCAGAAGTATATACTCGATACCTGGCGTGCTATGGAGCTATTGTACATGGTTTCAAAGGACAGATGAGTTGAAGCCTTGTGGACTTATATATTGATCTCTTGTCAGAAGCTTGTATGTTGATAGTATAAGCTCAAGTGAACTTACCAGGTCACAAGCTTGAAGACAAACCAAGCGTGAGGTCCTAAAAGCAGCCGAGAATCTCTGAGCAAAGGAGAGTAAAATTCAGAAAAATGATCATATGGCTATTGGACCTGAAGTGCCTGCCTCCAAGATTCTAGTGGCCCGGTCACCGCCTAAGAAACTCTTCCAAGGATGTCTGGACCTTACAGGTTGATCGGCCATGCCACCGCCAACAGTTACTGTTTTGCGGATCATGGTATGCATCCATGAGACTCTGCTACCAACGGGAACGGAGGGGAGTTTTCAACCACCCCCAGGGATGGAGGAGAAGGTTTGAGATATTGGCGTGAAACCTGAGCTTCGGTTTGGCGTCCACCCCTGAATCCAGAGATCGGTGTTCCCGCCAGTCCCCTGCTGGATTTTACCCAGAGTCTCCAGGTTCAGCAGTTGGCTGGTAGCATTTAAACGGACCGTTTCTTAACGAACCGGCATGGCCATGCTTTTAAAATCTTTATTTTGGCCATTCTGGTTGGTTTGAAAAGGGACTCTTGAGTTGCTCTGTACTATCATCCAGACCAGCCAACGTGGAAGATCTTATCCTCTATTTTTTAAAGCTACAAGTCTTGTAAAAGCCCATATTTTAACTGTGGTTTTACGCCGTTTGGAAGAGGTATGAACAGTTTCAATAAATATTTATGGTTGTATTAAATAAGGTTTGTTGAGTTACCATCTGTGTCGTATCAGGTGGTTGTCCAGTGTGGGAGATTTGATTGGTTGCCGGCTGGGAGGGTAACGTTTGAACAAGTATCCAGATGGACAGAGACTGGATGGGGGTTTTGGTGGAATACTTTATTTTTAATTCATTTTTTAAAGCTTAGCAAGAAATCTATTAGTTCGAGGTAGCAGTTGGCACTGGCCTTTAGGGTGGGGACTTCCCGCCCCTTCTCCAGGCACGCCTTGGCTTGGGTTAGGGCGTGGCATAGGTGGGGGTTGGTTGCTTCATGCTTCAGATGGAACATGATGTAGGCGATGGAGGGGATCAGAATTCGGACGTATTCCGAGTTGAAAGCGTGGGGGTTGATTGTTGAAACCAGGTGGATGTTGCGGGTGGCAATGCTCAAGGCATACGTAGTTAAAAATGTGTCAGTTGTGATGGGCACCTGTGATACGCAGCCTTGACGGTTGGGCGGGATGTGCAGGGAGAGCTTTGCGAGTTCTATCATGTCATTATGGCAACGAAGGGCCAGAATCAGACGTGACTGAGTCAGCAGCGTCTTGTTTTGAGCGTTGAGAGCTGATAGTTGGTTCCAAGCCCATGCAAGGTTGTCTCTGAGGAGCTTTGCGAATGAAACGACTTCTTCTAGGAAGAGCTTGGATTGGGTTTTGTTGTTGAGGGCCAGTGTGTAAGCCCTGCTGGCATTGATGAGGATAGTGAAGGAGTTGTAGAGAGCCTGGCTGGTGATGAGATGGATCATGTCAGCTGGGAATGGGGAGCAGAGGAAGAAGTCGTTCTTGTAAAGGGAAATAAACTTGCATCTGGTGAGGTATTGTCCGATGCTTTGGTGATGGAAACCAAGGTGAGCGGCGTGCTTGGCAAGCGTGGCTTCAAACCAAAAGGGAGAAGAAGGGGAGATGACATGCAGACCAAGGGCGTATATCATGCTGTTGATCATAAAAGGTCTTGTCATGCGAAACGCTTCCAAGCCAGGGATCCAAACAGCAAACAGGCCTAGAATAAGACATTGTAGAGAGTCTAGAGAGACCGGGAGGTTGTTAAAGTCATCCGGTGTCAGGTTGTTTTTGCTCTTGGCGGACCTTGTCAGGTGGGACTGAGGCATGCGTTCAAGGCCAACTTGGATGACAATCTTCAGCAGAGTTGGAGAGCGGGGCTTTAAATAAAAGCCTTCTTCAGAAAACAGAGGATAGGATGGGTTGTACAGCAGGAAAAATGCCTTGATTGCCAAGACAAACGTATCCTGGATAGATGTAACGTCACAGTTGGACATGGTTCCCTTTGTTTTAAAAAGATCGATATATGGTGCCATAGCCTTCTTTATTAAATCATTGGTTACATGCGCGACGGTGGGCTTGGGGAAGATGAGCACCATCGGCATCACGTAGCGGCGAAAGAAAAACCGAGTAAGCAACGGCATAGAGGAAAAGTACATCACTTGCTCCCAAGTCCTTGGCACAGCTTGGGTTGGTTTTAACCTCCACCGTTTCAATATTACAATATAGTCTGATGGTGCTTGGGTTCTAACACACTGTATTTCCTTCTTGAGACAACGGTTGCATGTAGGCACTCCCCGGCTACACTTTCGGTGTGCTACTTGACAAGGCGTACACACAGTTGCACCAATGTTTGCCCCAGCAAACAAGAATTGCATTTCGCTAATTTTCTTTCCCTGTAAGATTAAGATCCTTCCGTCTCAGCCTGAGCCGTTTCTTATTTAGCTAATTGGCACAGCCCTTACGTCATATTCACCATATCGTCTCTTTATGGCGTTAGGCCATTTGTCAGCTACCTATTCCGTCGTCGAGATGTATCGGTTTAGGAGTTGAGCCGACATTCCCCTACAGCCAATGAAAAATCGGTGAATATACAATTCGACCGAATCTACTTAAAAGCCAACTTAATTTCATTGCATCTAAAATACATTTAAAATTAAATTTAAAAAATTGGTTTCAAATCGCTGCCACCACTAGTTCGAACCTTACCAGCAGGTCTGACACTCCTTAAACTGTACAGATATAGAGTGGGGCGGCGTTAAAATGGTTATAATTGGCATTAACTAGGGCTGGGGCAATCATCAATTAACATATATAAAGGCGAGTCCGGCTGCTATGCCAGGTGCACTCAAGCCGAAAGGGCTTGAATTGAAAAGATATTTGCATATTATTTAAATTTAAAGTCGATGGCTAAGCCATTGGCTTGATTTGGCTCATCCTTAACACAAGTACCCCTGAAAGTACGTAGGTTGAATCTAGTGGGTGTGATATAAACTATGTGAAAATGGGAATATAGGCTACTCAGACTTTATAAATTTATATTCAAGTGCTTGTTTAAAAATAGGTACTTCAAGTTTTGTAATCGTAGCAAAGTGGCTTATCCAGCACCAGAATGTGTGGATTAAAATTGGAAGGGGAGAAAAAAAGCTTAAAAATAGGATTAAGGTTTGGATCAATTTGCAATACCCTTACATGATTGGATATCTAAACTGTATGTTTAGGATTGAATGGCAGGAGATTAGAAAGCTTGAGTGTTTAAAGAGATGTGATTCAAATTATAAAATAGATATCAGTTTAAGTAAGAGATGGGTAGCTTACAGATTTCAATTGATTGCATTAAAATTTCAAAAATAGAAGAAATCCGCTCTGATTTATCGGCTGATCCAAGCGAATGCAGATTGTTTCAGAGTAGATTGCTTGCTTACCATTGCATCACCCTAATATGGATGGCAGCAGAATAAATTGCTTATCATTACATAGGGCTGCTTCGGCGAAGTCTTGGCAGCCTTGGCTAGCTTTTAGCTCTGGGCCACTCCGTTAGATGATTTATTTTAGAATGTTTGAATATATAGCTCCATTTTTGCTGTAGCGGCTTTGAGCTGGAGCCTAGCCGGGGCTGAGCCGAAACATCCCTAAATTGCACTGCCCAATGTAGATTTCTGCAGAATATATTCCTTATCATTGCACCATCCTAATGTGAATGCCATCAGAACAAATTGCTTACCATTGCATCATCCTAATCAGGATGCCAGCAGAGTAAACCAGCAGTAATATGGTAGGTTTCACAGCTATCGCACTGAGCAAGAATAACTCAGGGTTAAACAGAATGGACTCAGATTTAAGCAAACGCCAGCTATCAGTGTAAAATATACCATCCATTAACAGAGATTTTGGGTGTTGATAGACAGAATGACCCAGCACACCAACAAATGAACCATACTACAAACAAAAACGATCAGAATACGATACAGAATACATGGATTCACAAACAAGATGGGTTGGGTTGACCTTTAGTGTGCAATTGTTTATTATGTAGATCAGTGAAAAACACACTCAGGCACAATGAGTGCAAACTCAATCCAGAAACAAAGCACTTTAGCAACTCAACAAGCAAACAAGACCACTCAGTTGTTGTTTGAAATGATGTAAACAAGAATGATATCCCTCTATCTAAAAAAGACACATGATCTGAAAGATCGATTATAAAAAGAGTGTTCTGAGTGTTTGAATATGGTTGAAAATCTGGGGAAATTACTGGGAACTAATCCAACGATTCTAAAATGGGCTTTGTTGATCAAAAACAATTAATTATGAGATAAAATCTATAAACATATAGTTGGGTGGTGTGTATTCTAATTAAATAAACATATTTAAGTAAAAAGTAAAACCAGGATTGTAACTCAATTGGGCTTAATTTAGTATTTTATTTTATGGTAATGTTGAGTTTATACTTCTGGGAAGTATAATAAACAAGATAAAGGGGAAGATTAAGAAGAAAAAGGTACTTTATTAGATATAAATATATGATAATATATAGTATCATGGGAAGCCACATGTTGTCCATGTATGTCATGATGGTCATGGGGCTTATATGAGTAATGTTCCTCTTAAGTCATGAGGCTTACTCAAGTTGTGTTCCGCTTAGGAGCTGGATTGGGTGACCCCTGTAATAGATGGTCATATGATAGTGGTGCCATCAACTTAATGATTAGTTGGTGGGCTGTTTGGTGACTCATTTTGTGAACTACTTGGGGTGTTAATTCCCTGAGAGTGAGTAATCAAAGATGTTGTAACAGTAAAATAAAAGGGACACAATAACAGAGTTGCAACACAGCTGGTGTGCGCCATGGTCAGGGGCATTATCAGGGTCAAAAAATTGAGTGAGTTCAACACAAGTGCCTACCCAGGAAGGAGGCAAAGAGACAATGGATAAAGTTGGGGTTGCACAGACACAATTTTTTCAAACCGCACAGCTTGAGAGAGTGTTAGCATAAACCCAAGGATGTCCAAGCTATTTAGAAAGGCTTCCAAGGTTGCTACATCTAAAACAGTTACAACAAAGAAGTTGAGCTTATCTCTTTAGTATTTGACCCCATTTACCATAAAGAGTCAATACCAACAGTCATGATAGAGAAGGTTAAGCTAGTGCTTGACACAAGCTATGAGTCTTATATAAGTAACAGCAACCAAGAAGACAACAAAAATCCGGAGTTTTATAGAACTGTGGAGTAACAGCTGGTGTCATGAATGACATTTCAATACTTGTATTGAAAACCCAAGAGTTGAACCCCAGTTCCCTGAAGGCAGATCAAACCCTCCAGGACAGTCCAGGACCCGCTGATCTGTTGAGTCACAGGCTCTAGTTGTTAAATTACTCCACGACCCGCCAGCCTACTACAGAGGACTCCTGAATAGTTGCCAGTCTGCCGCCAAACTGATGCCAATGAAAACCCATACCTGCAAAGGAGATGTAACCTGGATAATCAAGGTTGGGGAAGGACCTATTACCAACCTGCCAAGCGCCAATACTGGAGTTTCAAAATCACTATTGGAAACCCGGGAATCAAACCCTGACCCTCCAAAGACTACTTGAGTCACACAAAGTGGACAGGAAGCCACCCACTTGTTAAATTGCAAACCCAAGTTGACGAGTTACTCCGAGACCTGCCAGCCTCTCAAGGACAATTCCCCAAATGGTCACAAGATTGATGCCAACCTTGAGCCACCAAAGATCTGGACCTATGCAGAGGTTGTAGCATGCTTTAAGGAGGTTAAAACAAAACCTATTATTAACTCTGCCAATGACCACCAGCAACTGACAGCCTTCCATCCAGAATGGGTAGTACAATTGAACTACTCAGGTGACATAGTGAACAGTGGCAGCGGAATGAAGCATTGCCACTTCTATTCACCAGAGCAGGCACAACCTGGATCTGCCGCCCTCAAGACTCTAAGCCAAGATCCATGCCCCGCCAGTGCCTTGTCTGTGAACCTGAACCCTGCAAAAATCAAAGAAGCAAAATCCCATGGTATAAAAACCCTGGCAGTATGGTGAAGACCACATTGTCATTTTTGATAATAAAGTTTTATGAACCTTTAGTTAAAACAAATCTTACCTTACCTAGTCTTAGTGATCTTCCATATTGACTCCGTTCAAGTAGACCATCAGGCAACCGCCCCCTCTGGAGACCAAACTGCTGATTCTACCCAGGTACTATACTGTCCCCCAGGAGCCCCCTTTGGACCTGTGAATTTTACCAACTACCCACCTAACCCGGCCTACGCAGAGTACAACTTGGAGACCATCCTCATTCCTGACCCCTTGGCAAGGACTAGAGGAACTGAATGCATAGGATGTGAAGGAAAAAGGATTGAGATGCCGCCCTTATTGTTCAAAGACAACTACAATTATATGCCTGCCTACTTTGTTCCCATGACTCTGCCCTTAATCCCACAACCCAACTGCCCAATGGAGACCCCCACCACTGCAGAGACCACTTCCACTCAATTGTTTGGAGTACTCTATATCACCTTGACAGGAATGGTGGATTACATGGTCCCTACCTCTGGACCCTGGTCCTTACTTGGGCAATCAATGTCTTACATTATCAAGTTAGCACCCATTCTATGGTGGGCTTTACCCACTGGCCTGGCCCAACCCCATCCTGAGCCGCCCAACGCCTCTACCTATGCCTGGTTTCCTGACAGCTGGTGCTAAATAAGTTCACGGCCTTTTAAAATAAGCTGCTTGTGCCCTGTGTGCTAGTCACTGAGAAGTACCCCAATCCAAACATACTCAAAAAGTCAACTCAGAAGTTTGTTCTCAACAATAAGCCCCTTATCCTTATCAAGTTGATGAATGATACTGGTAACCTTAAGAAGGCGCTAGGTGTTGCAAGGTGATTAGTATAAAACTAGCCATCACTTGCACATTTGGACCAGTTATCTATTAGGCTTTGAAGAGACACATCTGACAGTAATCTTGCATGGATGATTGTTAGTAATGTGGATTGGCTGATTGATACCCTACATGAGACCAACTAACCTATCTCTGAGATTCATCAGAAGAAGGGTGCAAAAGGTAAATAATCCCATCTGGGCCATAAAGAATTCTAGAGGAATCATGGTTCAGTGCAATATCCAAAATCTCTATATAGCTCATCTCTTAATATAAACATTGATGAACAGTTATACATTATTTTATAAAATTTTACAGTAGTTTTAAAAGCTATGGCAACAACCAAAACCACCTCAGATTTAAACAAAATTATTTCAGATTTGAACAAAACCCAAGTTGGGCAAGATTCAGGATCCAATTAATTTAAAAAAATCCAGTTAATAAATGAACTGTCAAATGAAAAAAGAAATTTCACTAGCCCATTATACAAAATTATACCAAACATCAAGTGGTGTAGTTCAAACCACAAACAAAATGAACTGATGCAACAGGTGAGATGGATGGATGCTATTCTGGAGTATATTATAATCCAATCAGGATTCATATGAGGCACTGACAGAAGGACTAAAGTGAAACAAAATTTGAGCAATCTAGAAGCAAGATTCCACAAGCACAAAAAAATGAAAACACAAGATGTGTAGTATGAGCAGCCTAAAATAGAAAAATAACAGTTTAACAGCCAATCAACAGCTATCCAATTTAGGAACAGAGGCATTTTATTCATTTTCATGGCTCCTGATTTTTATGGAATAGTTTTGAGAACCTTCCAAATATGGACTCAAGATTACAATAAAAATAAATTATTAAAATTTAAAATTTCTACTTTAGTGATTTTATCCTAGGGTTTGTTTCAAGATGGTTTTTACTAGCAAAATTTTCAACAGCACAAGCAGCCAAGCCAACTTCAATGGAGGCAAGGCTCAGAACGTGGAGGCATCTGTTTACACCCAAGCCTTTGAGGCGGGTAACAAGGAAGCTGACCTGTACCTGACCACTGACCCCTATGGCTTTGACTTGTTCAGTAGTCACATAGAGTCTAGCTCTGCCCCTGCTCCTGTACCCACCCCCACACAAATTCCTGTTAACCAAACAATCTGGATGGCAACCTTGATTTGGAACAACTTTCTGCCATCAGCTAACCTGCCGCCCCTACAGCCAATTAGGCTTCAGCTCCCCCGTCCCAGCGCCCCAAACACAGAATCATTACTGCCCAAATTATTCAGGAAATTGTGGCCCTGAACCTGAAGGGTCTATCCTGGGATCAGATTGCAACCCAATTGCAATTCACCCAAGCCAGAAATATGCGGGAATTCAATAATTTAATGAATAAGGGGAATCTGATTGGGACAGCCAAAAAGCCCAAGAAGGCCCCTGAGTCCCAAATCACTGAGGCGTAGCCAATTATGCTTGACCTCCTGCAGCAGGACCCCAAGCTTCCCTTTTTCCAGGTCCAGAAGCAACTTGTGCATCATGGCATTTGGGTGTCTGAGCGCATGGTGCAGCTCTGGATGTATGGGAAGGTGGCGTCAGTCTGTGTACTGACCAATGTGTTTGGCAACCAATGGAATGGAGCTGAGGATTCCCCATATGATCCTGCCATCAAATCCACCCTAGTCAAATGCTTGACTAGTCTAACTGATGATGTCATGTTCATCTCCTATTACAAGCTATCAATAGCTTTTGATGATTTTGGCAAGCAAGGAAGAGCTGCCACTCAAAAAGGAAGGAAGAAGGTCAAGATGGGGACCTTCATTGGTGCATTTCTGGCTGTTTCAGCCAAGGGTTCTGTCTATTATTAGAAAAACCCAGATTTCACCAATGACTAAGAGTACAGCCACATCCTTGGTAGATTAATTGACTCCTGGGATGGCTCAATTCCAAGCACCAGATTTTCTTGAGCCACCAGATGGAGGGTAGCTCCACTGCCCTCAAGGCCATCCAGCAATGCAGGCACCAGGCCTCAGTCTACCCCGCCGGTCAAGCAGACATCCATCTGGGTGATTTTGTCTTCTTTAAAATCAAAGACACAGTACGGGAGCACCACCCTCAGGCTTTCAACAAACTTCATCTTGGAGTCTTTAACCACAACTCTCCTTTGGTCACCAAATGGTGGCTGACTTATTTGCGCAAATGGTTTTCCATGTGAACATGGGCAACCAATCACGTAAGGATAAATGCCTCCCACATGTGCCACAGCCACCTATCAGCCAATCAAGGCAATGACAAACAAGGAGTATGATAAGCGGTATATGGCAGCCACCATAAAAAACATCATACCCCTACCACCATCATCCCCCACCTTCCAGCCCCATCCACCCAATCCCAGACCCCCCAGGCCAGCGGCGCCTCTATGTCTTCCTTCCCACACTATTCTGCCTACTAGGCATCACTCACCCCTGCCCCAATAAACCCCTGTCACCAAACAATTTCTATTTATATTATCTTTTTTTTGAATTTCAATTGTTCATGTTCTCTTTGTTTATAGTTGGTTTTATTCTTTATGTTCAGCTATTTTCTATAAAATCTTATATTTACTATGTTGTGTATGTAGATCAAGAACACAGATATATTTTTAGCTTTTTGCATAGCCCCTTGTGAAAATATTAACAACAGGTTGGTGATCAACTAAATTTGAATTAAAAAATTATAGGGTAATTGTGTTTACTTAAAGTTGTTACTGATCTGAATTCAAAACCCTAATGATAAACTTTAAGCCAATCAGGAGCCAATCAGGAGCCAAGTGATAAAGTGATTGTTGTGACATAAAGGGTCATTCAATAATTCTTTGGTGCATTTGCACTAATTAATATGATTGGCTGGTTGTTTTGCCATTGTGCGTGATTGTTGCTATGGCAAGTTGTTGGTGGACTAGTGCCCAATCAGCTGCTAGGTTAACACTAGTCCACCAACAACTTGCCATAGCAACAATGACGCACAATGGCAAAACAACCAGCCAATCATATTAATTAGTGCAAATGCACCAAAGAATTATTGAATGACCCTTTATGTCACAACAATCACTTTATCACTTGGCTCCTGATTGGATTAAAGTTTATCATTAGGGCTTTGAATTCAGATTGGTAACAACTTTATCTAAAACAAATAACCTATAATTTCTAAATCATTTTTAGTTGAACACTAAACTGTTGTTAATATTTTCACAAGGGGCTGTGCAAAGTGATAAAAATAATATAGCAATTAAGGGACAATGTCAACACAAAGCAAACAACACATATTTTTTAGCTTAAAACATATAAGCAATGGGTAAAAAGGGATATTGGAGTAATGTGAAAACAAACAGGGATAGACAAAGAGGCAATATTATCAGAATAATACAGATTTTATTGGGGTTAAAGCTATAAAAAATAAGGAAATGTTAGTAAAAAACAATGAGAGAATTAGAGAAGCTTTTGAAAGACCTTGACTCTGCAATTGCAGAGATCAAAGAAATTGACCGCAAGGTCAAAGCAAGAGTTAAGTCTGCCATCCTTGACGGAGACAAAATAGACAAGGTGTCTGCAAAGGCCCTTATGACTAAAATACCAGACACCCATGAGAAGATGATTGAGCACTTATTAAACATTCAGAAGACGGTGGTTGAGGGCCTTGAGTTTAAGGCATACAATCTTTCTGTGCTGTCTGTCTGGGTTGACAACCCAGAGATGTATGCCCAACTGAAACCTGCAAAGCGCGCAAGGAAAGATGATACTGAATTGCCTGCTCAACTTCTTGTGCCAAGAATGGCCAAGCCTGCTGAAGCCGCAGGCAAATGGGAAACCCAGGAAGGTAACCTAAAAAATAAAAATAATAAAAATTACCAAATACTTACCTTTTTTTGTTAGAAAACATTGACAGTGAACTCCGCCAGGGCCTGGTCCCTTTTGTCCCCCCACCTTCTACACCAACTACGCCAATCATGTGGCTAGGCAGCTGTTTCTGTCCCCCTGTCTTGCAGGAGTTTGAAGACAGAATTCACAGGTCCTTTCCAATGTTGCAGGAGGCATTGGCTGAGCTTACACATTCTGAGGGGGCATTTGGGTGGGCAGTTACTGCCTACAAGGATGCCCAACTGGTACGCCTGGACCTGGTGATTCTCAGTGGAGTTTACTGTGTAAACTCCATTGAGTTTTTTTGGGACGTCCTGGCAATGCTCCTATTCAAGAATATACCAGAGATAGACCAGGCACAAAAAGCTGCTTGCTTCTGCTTCCCAGTGGAGCACACCCTGTCTTACCTGTTGGAGAACTTTTGGCACTCAGTGGGTAAATTGGCTGTTACAGACGCAACAGCTGTAAAGAAAACTAAGACCCTCCTGGAAGACTTTGGGCTAGCCTGGAGTTCCAACAAAACAGGGGTCCCTCTGGCAATGGATCTCACCTTTGCTAAAACAAAAAATGAGAAAAAAATAAGTGCAGTGTTTAATAAATTGTGTGAGTTTACTGAAGCCTTTGCTGGGAAAAGGCTTCATCTGGTGGCTTACCTTGGGTATCTCTTCTACTTCAGAATGGGCGCCAGCATGGGGGACCTAGACAGGGTCCTTCTGGAGATTGACAAGGCTAGGCTCTCCCTGGATGGGAAGAAGGTCCTCCAGGTTACGACTCAGTTGACCGTATTATCCAGAACACCCTGGTCCTGGCTAGCATCTACGGGTTTGCAGCCCCGCCAGAAAAGCTGCTGCTTCACTCCCATCTGACCCTACTGTCTTTCACCAGCAGGCGGGAGTATTTCAATAAGGGTGTATCCACCGTTCATGGTGTGGCAGTGGAGTTTGTGCACCATCTTCATTGCGGGGTGGGTACATATCACCAAACCCATTACATGCACCCTTAAAACTCTCTTTTCCAATAAATATCTTTTTACTTAAAGTAGTTTTAAAAGCTATGGTGACAACCAAATATACCTCAGATTTAAACAAAATGATTTCAGATTTGAACAAAATCCAAGTGGCTCAAGATTCAGGATTCAATTAATTTATAAAATTTCAGTTAATAAGTGAACTATCAAAAAAAAATTTCACTAGCCCATTATGCAAAATTATATCAAACATCAAGCGGTGTAGTTGAAACCACAAACAAAATGAACTGACGCAACAAGTGAAATGGATGGATGCTGTTCCAGAGTATATTATAATCCAATAAGGATTCATGTGAGGCACCAACAGAAGAACAAAAATGAAACAAAACTTGAGCAATCTAGAAGCAAGATTACACAAGCACAAAACGAAATGAAAACACAAGATGTGTAGTATGAGCAGCCTAAAATAGAAAAATAACAGTTTAACAGCCAATCAACAGCTATCTAATTTAGGACTAGAGACATTTTTATTCATTTTCATGGCTCCAGATTTGTATGAATTGGTTTCGAGAACCTTCCAAATGTGGACTTGAGATTACAATAAAAATAAATAATAAAAATTTTAAACTTCTACTTTTAGTGATTTTATCCTAGGTTTTTTACAATGGTTTTTAACAGCAATATCTTTGACGGTGCCAGCAGCCAAGCCAGCAGCAGCCAAGGCAGCTTCAATGGAGGCAAGGCTCAGAACGTGGAGGCACCTGTTTACACCAAGCCTTTGAGGCAGGTAACAGGGAAGCTGACCTGGACCTGACCACTGGCCCCTTTGGCTTTGACTTGTTCAGTAGTCACATAGTGTCTAGCTCTGCCCTTGCTCCTGTACCCACCCCCACACAAGCTGTCCACCAACCAATCAATCAGGATGGCAACCTTGATTTGGAACATTTTCCTGCCACCAGATAACCTGCCCCCCTACAGCCAATCAGGCTTTAGCTCCTGTGTCCCAACGCCCCAAGTGACAAATCATCACCACCCAAATTCTTCAGTAAATTATGGCACTGAGCCTGCAGGGTCTATCCTGGGATCAGATTGCAACCCAATTGCAATTCACCCAAGCCAGAAATATGCGGGAATTCAATAATTTAATGAATAAGGGGAATCTGATTGGGACAGCCAAAAAGCCCAAGAAGGCCCCTGAGTCCCAAATCACTGAGGCATATCCAATTATGCTTGACCTCTCTCCAGCGGGATCTCAAGCTTCCCTTGACCCAGGTCTGGAAGCAACTTGTGCATCATGGCATTTGGGTGTCTGAGCGCATGGTGCAACTCTGGATGTATGGGAAGGTGGCGTCAGTCTGTGTACTGACCAATTTTGCCGGCAACCAATGGGATGGCACTGAGGATTCCTCATATGACACCACCATCAAATCAACCCTGGTCTGATACTTGATTAGTCTAACTGATGATGTCATGTTCATCTCCTATTACAAGCTATCAATAGCTTTTGATGATTTTGGCAAGCAAGGAAGAGACGCCACCTAAAGGAAGGAAGAAAGCCAAGATGGGGACCTTCATTGGTGCGTTTCTGGCTGTTTCAGCCAAGGGTTCTGTCTATTATTAGACAAACCCAGATTTCACAATGGCTAAGAGTACAGCCACACTCTTTTTATATTACTTGACTCCTGGGATGACTCAAATTCCAAGCACCAGGTTTTCTTGAGCCACCAGATAGAGGGTAGCTCCACTGCCCTCAAGGCCATCCAGCAATGCAGGCACCAGGCCTCAGTCTACCCCGCTGGCCAAGCAGACATCCATCTGGGTGATGTTGTCATCTTTAACATCAAAGACACAGTACAGGAGCGCCACCCTCAGGCTTTCAACAACCTCTATCTTGGGGTCCTTGACCACAATTCTCTCTTTGGTCACCAAATGGTGGCTGACTTGTTTGCGCAAATGGTTTTCCATGTGAACATGGGCAACCAATCACATAAGGATAAGCGCCTTCCACCTTGGGCCACTGCCACCTACCAGCTCATCCAGCCAATGACTAATGAGGAATACAACAAGCGTTATATGGCAGTCATCACATGAAATCCTCATGCTTCTACCCCCAGCACCAACACCCCTACCCGCAAGCCCAACCCACCCAATCCCAGACCCCCCAGGCCAGCACCGCCTCTACGTCTTCCTTTCCGCACTATTCTGCCTCCTAGGCATCACTCACCCCTGCCCCAATAAACCCCTGTCACCAAACAATTTCTATTTATATTATCTTTTTTTTGAATTTCAATTGTTCATGTTCTCTTTGTTTATAGTTGGTTTTATTCTTTATGTTCAGCTATTTTCTATAAAATCTTATATTTACTATGCCATGTATCTAGATCCAGAACACAGTTATTTTTAGCACTTAAACACACCCCTTGTGAAAATATTAACAAAAATTTGGTGATCAGCTAAATTTAAATTAGAAAATTATAGTGTTAACTGTTTTTAGATAAAGTTGTTACTGACCCAAATTCAAAACCTTAATGATAAACTTTAAGCCAATCAGGAGCCAAGTGATAAAGTGATTGTTGTGACATAAAGGGTCATTCAATAATTCTTTGGTGCATGTGTGCTAATTAATATGATTGGCTGGATGTTTTGCCATTGTACAACATTGCTGCTGTGGCAAGTTGTTGATGGACTAGTTCTAACCCAGCAGCTGATTGGGCACTAGTCCATCAACAACACGCCATAGTGGCAATGTTGTACAATGGCAAAACATCCAGCCAATCATATTATTTAGTGCACATGCACCAAAGATTAAAGAATGACGCTTTATGTCATAACAATTTCTTTATCACTTGGCTCCTGATTGGCTTAAAGTTTATAAATAAGGTTTTGAATTTGGGTCAGTAACAACTTTATCTAAAAACAATTAACACTATAATTTTCTAATTCAAATTTAGCTGATCACCAAATTTTTGTTAATATTTTCACAAGGGGCTATGTCAAGCACCAAAAATAAATGTGGTAATCAAGGAAACAATGCCAACACAAAGCAATCAACACATATTGAGATGAGCGTAAAACATATACAAAATGGGTAAAAAGATGGGATAATGTAGTAAATGGGAAAAAAAATTGGAATAAACAATGAGGCAAGAGTATCAAAACAATACATAATTTATTGGGATGAAAGCTATAAAAACATATGAAAAGGTTAGTAAAAAATCAATGAGAGAATTAGAGAAGCTTCTGAAGGATCTCAACTTGGCAATTGCCAAAATCAAAGACATTAACCACAAGGTCAAAGCCAAATTTAAGTCTGTTGTCCTCACTAGGACAAATTGACAAGGCGTCTGCAAAGACACTAATGACAAAAATGCCAGACAGCCCTGAGAAGACCATCAAGCGTCTTCTCA
The DNA here is from genome assembly GCA_014839935.2 of Entomophthora muscae. Taxonomy (NCBI): domain Eukaryota; kingdom Fungi; phylum Entomophthoromycota; class Entomophthoromycetes; order Entomophthorales; family Entomophthoraceae; genus Entomophthora; species Entomophthora muscae. The sequence continues at coordinate 27,195 of QTSX02006489.1, forward strand.
ATATCCAGAAGACGGTGGTTGAGGACATGCCATTTAAAGCACACAATCTTTCTGCGCTGTCTGTCTGGGTTGACAACCCAGAGATGTATGCCCAACTGAAACCTGCAAAGCGCGCAAGGAAAGATGATACTGAATTGCCCGCTCAACTTCTTGTGCCAAGAATGGCCAAGCCTGCTGAAGCCGCAGGCAAAGAGGAAACCCAGGAAGGTAACCTAAAAAATAAAATTAATAAAAATTACCAAATACTTACCTTTTTTGTTAGAAAACGTTGACAGTGAACTCCGCCAGGGCCTGGTCCCTTTTGTCCCCCCACCTTCTACACCAACTACGCCAATCATGTGGCTAGGCAGCTGTTTCTGTCCCCCTGTCTTGCAGGAGTTTGAAGACAGAATTCACAGGTCCTTTCCAATGTTGCAGGAGGCATTGGCTGAGCTTACACATTCTGAGGGGGCATTTGGGTGGGCAGTTACTGCCTACAAGGATGCCCAACTGGTACGCCTGGACCTGGTGATTCTCAGTGGAGTTTACTGTGTAAACTCCATTGAGTTTTTTTGGGACGTCCTGGCAATGCTCCTATTCAAGAATATACCAGAGATAGACCAGGCACAAAAAGCTGCTTGCTTCTGCTTCCCAGTGGAGCACACCCTGTCTTACCTGTTGGAGAACTTTTGGCACACAGCGGGTAAATTGGCTGTTACAGACGCAACAGCTGTAAAGAAGACTAAGACACTCCTGGAAGACTTTGGGCTAGCCTGGAGTTCCAACAAGACAGGGGTCCCTCTGGCAATGGATCTCACCTTTGCTAAAACAAAACATGAGAAAAAAATAAGTGCAGTGTTTAATAAATTGTGTTACTTTACTGAAGCCTTTGCTGGGCAAAGGCTTCACTTGGTGGTTTTCCTCAGATATCTTTTCTTCTTTGGAATGAGCGCCAGCGTGGAGGATCTAGACAGGGTCCTTCTAGAAATTGACAAGGCCCAGCTCACACTTGACGGGAAGAAGGTCCCCCCGGATATGACTTGGTGGACCACGTGATACAAGACACCCTGGTCCTGGCAGGGATTTACTGGTTTGCAGCCCCACCCAAAAAGATGCTCCTCAGTTCACACCTAATCTTACTCCCCTTCAACAGCAGGCAGAGTTTTTTAATAAGGGCGTATCCACCAACCACAGTGTGGCAGTGGAGGTTGGGCCACCTCCATTGCAGGGTGGGTACATACCAAAGAACTCACTACAGGTGTTTGTAATAAATTATCTCTTCTAATAAATTTCATTACAATTAATATTCTTTTTATTAAAATAAAGTTTTCTAATTCTTATTTCAGCAAACCAGTTTTGCAAAATATATTGCAGAAACGGGTTTTATAAAAAAATAAAAAAATATGTTAATAAAATAAATTCCAACTTGTACATTTTTATGTTTAATTTTTAAGACTATTTTATATTTTTTTGACAAAAGTGGTATAAATCTATTTGTGCAATCCAGTATTGAGCATTTGGGATTACCTCAGATGGCATTTAAAAATAATATATAATTAAATAAATAACTTACATTTATTGATGGTCCTTCTGAATGTGATTGCGGGCGTGGAAACATCTAAATATAAAATGATAATTAATAAATCTTGAATAGTAAATTAGAGAATATAAAAAAATTGGACACACTAAGCCTTTAATTGATTGGCTGTTTGGCTAGGCACGCAGGGATGAACAAATCAGCATGGCCATAGAATTTGGCCACAGTCTTAGCTGGGAGGGTGTGGATCCCAGCCTGCAGCAAATTAAAGAGGTCCTTGGTCCCAGTTGGAGTTCCTTGCTTGACAACTAGCTTGAGCCACCCAAAGAATTTCTTGATGGGATTTAGGAAGGGCAAATAGACTGGGAGGAAAAAAAGGCACAAATTTGACGTTACTAATTGCTGGGGGCCCACAGCAATGTTGGTGTCAATTGATGGAAATTCTTCAAGAATGTCAGCCACTTTGGGGAGACCAACATTGTCCAACACAATGACATTGGTGAAGCCAGGGCTTTTGAGCCTCAGGTGCTCCTGAACCAATTGGAGAAATAAAAGAAAGGTCCTGCTGTTATGCAAACTTAATATCATTTGGTAGAGCTTGACCCCCTTTGGACCAAGGAGAGCCACCATAAAGTAGACTGTGGCGCAGACTACAGCACACCAAGCAATCCTGTCATTGGAGCCTTTTGGGACAGAGCCTTATGCATTACACATAGACAAGGCAAATGCCAATTTGTCAATATAGTAAAATTTGACCATCCCCTTGGCTTTGAGGGCAGTTTATGCCTCTGTCTAGGTTTTCTGGGTCTCAATGTTGGTTGGGCTGCTTCTATTATAGGGAGATACCCCAAGCTTTTTCAAGGAAAATCACATTTCCTTCACCAGATGATAGAAAAAGGAAATTAAAGCCTCAACCCCAAAAGTAGACCTGACCATGGCCTGTATATTTGCCAGTTCAAGATGGCAATCCCGGGTTATCCACTGGCAGATTGCCCATTTGTGCCCCTTGGTGAGCATGGTTGACACACACAAGGATTTCTCTGCGGCAAGGACTCAGCCGGTATTGATGAACTTGTTGAATGTCTTGGAATTGTACTTGGGATCCACATTAACAATGGCCGCAGCCAACCTGTAATTGCCTGATTTGCACATTAGCTTAAGCAGGATGATTTTTTTGATATTAGGAATACACTTCTGAGTGGGCTTTGTGGGTTCAGACAAGACAGGATCCTGATTGGCAACAGGCTTGCAAGGCATGGGCACCTTGGTGTAAAACACAGCAACTTTCTTCAACACTAACTGCCCCTCTTTGGTTTAATAGAACTTGGGCTCCTTGTCATCCTCCTGACTGCCATCACTGACGTAGGGCTTGTAGCTAGTATCAATTACAGGCTTCACCTTCTCCAGCATGGCTGACAGGACCAACTTTTGGCAGTACACAGCGTCAAATACATATGAAGTAAGCTCTACCTCCTTGTTTCTAACTTTCTTGGTAAAGGTAACCTTGGTGGGCTTCTGGGTCAGCTTGGGGACCCAAGGATTGATGCTCTGCACCCTAGCAGCTTGTGCTCCTTGAACCAGCTGTGTCAGTGCAGCGTCACTATTGAACTCTCCTCTCTTGTCTCCTTCCTGAGTAGGCATTTATGTTGCACTAACTCTGTTCTTTGACCTGCAGGGGCAACTGCAACTGCAACGCACAACAGGTGCATTGTACTCTGTTGTTGTGTTCCTTCCATTTTAAGAATATAATGAAATATTAAATAAAACTCAGTTAAGTTTCTTCCTAATTTTAATTTTTGCTTTTATCTGAATATGGATATTTAATTAATATTTCCCCCTAATATCCCAATTATAGGTTTTGTTTCTTAATTAGTTGTTTTTGGTTTTACAATGCCCATTTTAGAATACTAAAAAATCCACCCATTTTTCCAGATTTTACTGCTAAATTAAAACATCCAACACAATATTTTTAAAATCTGTGTTTCAGATTATGTGCCCTATTTTAGATACCTTGGTATAATTCTTGATTACAATCTATTGCACACAACATTTGAGTAATTTTGTTTACATAGTGAGTTGCTATTGTGTTTTGTTTTTGGATTGAGTTTTGAAACACTGCGCTTGGGCATATTTTGTCACCAATTCACATAGTAAATATATGTACACCAAAAGTCAACTCACACCATTTTTTGTGAATCAATGTATTCTGGATTGTATTTTAAATAGTTTTGCTTTGCGCGTGAGCACTTCTTTGCTGTGTTGACCCATTTTGCCCATTAATGCCAAAAATCCCTGTCAACAAAGTGTATATTTTAACCTGAAAGTTAGATTTTGTTTAAATCCTAAACCATTTTATTTAAATACTAGGTATTTTTGGTTGTCACAATAGCTTTACAAACTACTGTATTATAGGCACTAAGTAGTTGACCTTTAGTCCTAGCTTAGTCTTTAATAATCAGTATACATCAAGATAACCAATTTAAGTGATTATACAACCAACTATACCAATTTGCAACATTTGGTGCTCACTCTATGTCTTTGGAAAGCAGTACCCATTGCCTTGCAAGATTTTTCCCAGGAAGATAATGGAGAAGAACTCCTTCAAGCCTTCCTAGGCCATTAGCAAGATAGTCCTGATGTGTTGTTCACTGAGAAAAAAAGGTTGCCAGTAAAACAAGATATTACTCCTGGCAACATTGCTGCTTTCATCACTACATGGTGGACATGCAAACCCAAATATGATCAAGGACCATACAGCAATATATCTGAACGTGCCAAACCTTCTGGAAGTAGACAGGAACACAGAATCCACATAACAACAACTTGAACAAGCAATGATGATCATGTATCATGGGGGAAACAGAATAACTAAGTCCATGAAAATATGAATTTCCTTCCATACTATGGAGCCACTGCCTAGGAAAAATTCTGAAACTTCACTGGGGTTAATCCTAACAGCTGCATCTTTATATTGCTGAGGATCTGGATGTACACATATCCAGGCTACTGCCAACTCACCTAAAATTCAGTCATTGACTGATTTGGTGCCTTTCCAATATAAAGTTTGACATACCAGAAATGGCAACCAAGAAATATCACATGACTGTCCAAGTATCCAGCCACTTGAACCCATTCTGCACATGATCAACCCCTAGGTTTGATCAAACTAAATCTCTGCCACAGCTAAAGCCATATAAGTCTAAAGTATTATCCAATAAAATTATACTTCTCTTCTTTCTTAATTCCATATTTGAAGCTTCCCCAAAAGGCGCTCCTCATCAACATGAAGACCATTTATCAAGATAAAGAATTCATTCATAGCTTTTTTCATCCTGCCATCTGATACAACCTTATCCACCTTGGAAACAAAGTATATTTTATTTTACACCAAGCCAACTTGATTAATAGTCACAAAAATTCCTTGGAAGCCTTTACAACTAACACTCTGCTTCTTTCAGCACTATAAACCACCAGATGAGAGTGTCGCTCTTGCTCCTGGGAGGTCATCATAGGGTATCCTGGATCATTTCAGGGTCTGGCTTGATTGAGGTGCATTTTAATTGATAGTTTTCAACTTCCAGTGCCTTTTACCTAGCCTGGATCCTTGCACACTCCTCTAAAATCTTTCTCACTAGCATAATTTCATATTCTTAATGAGTCATAACACATTCCTGAGTTAGTACTTATGAGAGGGTTTATAACTCCTGGAAAAGGGTTCCAAACTCCTTTCCTAGGGATTCATTTCCCTTGGAAGTGAGAGAAACCTCTTGGCATCCTGGTTCAGTTATCACTGCAGGTTTGGCTCCTGGAGAAACCCCTTCACTGCTCCCTATAATGTTCTTTTTTTACTGGTATTTAACTAAAAGATTTGGGGGAAATAATCCATGTTCCTATCACTTGGAAATATGTGGGGGCATTAAAGTCTTTATTTACATAATGAAGATCTCCTTAGAAACCTTCTGGAAATGCAACCATGTGCAGACTTTTGGGGGGGGGGCTAACTACTACTTAGAGAGTCAAAAAAATCAGCTTCACTGATTCAGGGGGAAATATCTTTAAGTTTAAAGCCCAAGGATTTATTTAAAATTAAGATCTCCTAATAAAAATCTGCCTCCTACACCTATTAAGTCCACTAGTATATATAGCTTCCCCTTGTCTTAAGTTAAATCCCTTTAAAAATTGTGTTTTGTTGCAATCAAGTTTCCAGACTTGCCTTCCAATGTATATCACAATACACAGGGGGTGCTTGATAAGTTTTCCCTTGACATGTCTAACAACATGAATCAATCTGATGGCAATGCCAAACTGCAAGCACTTTCTCCTAATTAGAAGCGCTATCAATTTGACCTGCTGATCCCGCACAAGTTGTTCCTTGGCTCCAAACCCTACATGAAACAAGCCATCATGCCACCCCCTTGTGGCCTGATGGCTTTTCCCATATAGTATATTATCACAGTATTTTATAATAAAAAACATATTATTCTTATTATTTCTGTCCTTTCTATTGTACTGATGTCTCCCCCAATTCAAATACTGAATCCACATTGGTTCAGTTACAACAGTGGTAGCAGCGGTAGGTTCATAACCTACCTAAAAGAAAACCCCCCAAGAAAGGAGGGAGTATAGGCTGTATGGCTACTCCCCATCAAGAAACTTTCCTGCCAATTCCGAGGGGGACATCCCCAACAGGTACATCATCTATCAAGATCAGCTGGTACTTACAAGTGTGTATAATCAACCCCCCCTTGGGCAGCGCAATGCAAGTGTCATCCTGCCCCAATTGGACCTCTCTCAGAACATGCTCAATCTCTAGCTTGAATCCTTTGCAGGAGGTTTCAAAGGAGTTGACATTGTCAGTTGGCTCCACTCCACCAAAACCCGCCTCTGTATATGTCAAGTATCTAAGCCCATGTGGGTTGCCACTGCTTCAGGCTGCCTTGCGGGGCCTGTTGCAGTCTGGTTCACCAACTGGGCCAGCCAAGAAAAAGATGTTGCCTGGGTGCCGTTCAGGGATGCCGTGAAGTCCCGCTAAAGTGAAACATTTTCACCCATTGTGATGAGAGCTCCCCTCCTGGCCATTAAGCAGACTTTTCTGTTCCTGAATACATTTCCTCCTGGCAACAAGCCCTTGCTGCTACTCCAGAAGCTGTAACCAATGGGAACACCATGCTCCTTACCTTGATAGTTAATGGGCATAACCCCTATATCTGCAAGTGGTTTCCTGTAGGACGTTGCACCTCCATCAAAAACTGTTACAAGGCCATCATGGAGGCAGATAACCAGGCTTCAATGGGCTTCTGCAGATCCAATGACGCGTCACCTCAACCTTGTCCCGCACCTGGAAGTGCCCAAAATCAAGTAGGCCACCTTCAGCCTTGCCAACAGGACAATGGGGTTAAGCGCCCCCGCAAGGGGGAACTCCAGTTAGAACAAATTAAGGACCAGGGAAAAGCCTAGGGGTTATAGTTACAAGAGGTTCTACAACCCCACTTGATCCTTGCTCTCAATCTCTCCTTGCAAAGAACTCCTGTGATTACAATGTGCATGAAGTTGAAGCCCTTGACGTTTTCAAGTTCATAGAAATGACCCCATACTCCAAGCAAGTCACTCTTCAAATAAAGTAACTCACTTAGCCTATCCATTCTGTTTCCATGGGATTATCCACAAACTACTGGTAGATACTGGGGCCAATCACACTATGGTTGACCAGGCGTTTGCCAACACTCAACAACTAGACCAAGTACAAAGCAGGTTTAAGGCAGTACAAGTGGCTGACTCCCATAGAGTAGCAATTACCCATGAGACAGTACCCTTCTCTGTAAGAATGGGGAACGCCCAGGTTGAGCTCTCTGGACCAATAATGGCAGGGCTCAGCCACAATGTCATTGCTGGCCTTGACTGGCTCCAACATAATTGGCCCTACTTCAACTGGAATACATCTGTTATCACTCTCAATAGAAATGGAGTGGGCTTTAAGATTTACCCTGTTGAAATGAGCAAGCTACTCCACAACACAGTATTTGTTAGAATAACAGAGACAGGCTCATAGGATTTCAAGGGGGGAACTAGACTTCAATCAATGCTCACTCAAAGTTATCTGCGCAGAACTACCTGCGGCCCTCCCCTTGACCACTCTGTCTCCACCAGCACTTGTTGTGCTCCTCAAGGAGTATAATGATGTTTTCAGTGAAACACCAGAGCCAACTATCTCCTGCCCGGGAGATCCAGCATGCTGTACAGCTAAAAGGGTTGCTTTCCAAGGTGTGCCTCCTCTATTGTTTGACACCAAAAGAAGAAAAAAAAACCCTCCACCAGTACCTTGTAGACACACTTGATAAGGGCTTCATACACCCCTTGCTTTTTCCATAAAGGGCTGCTGTCTTCTTTTATGCAAAGAGGGACAGGTCCCTTTGCCTAGTCACAGATTTTGCGCCATCAATGAGGTGACCATTAAAAACAATTACTCCCTTCTGTTGAGTGACAACCTGTTTGACACACTTGCGGGTGTGAAGGTCTTTAGCAAGATTGATCTCACCGTGGGGTACAACCAAGTACACATTATACCAGGGGATGAGGCAAAGACTGTCTTCCAAACACGCTACGGGTTGTTTGAGTGCCAGGTCATAAACTTTGTAATGATCAACGCTCCTTCCACCTCTTCCATGTTGATGAACAAAGCATTTGAGGAATTGCTTGGGAAATTTGTCATTATGTACCTTGAAAACATTGTTGCCTTCAGTCAGGATCAAACCACACACCTCCAACACCTCTGTGTTGTCCTTGACACCCTTTGGAAAAACCATTTGAAGGCTAAATCATCTAAATGTGAATTTCTCAAGTCAGAGCTGTTGTTCCTTGGGCACACTATCTCTGACCAAGGGATAAAGCTGTATCCTGCCAAAACCAAGGCAATTACCAGCATGCCGCCTCCCACCAATGTGGGCCAGGTACATACCTTCTTAGGCATGATTGCCTACATGCACAAGTTTATCCCTAATTGTGGAGAACCTATTGAACCTCTCACTGAGCTCCTAAGTACCAAATAGCGCTTTCATTGGACTCCTGCCAGAGATCAAGCCTTTGAGATGTTGAAGTAAATACTTACAACTGCACCTGTATTGCAGTTCCCCAATTAGAACCACCAATACAAACTCAAGACTGATGCCTCTGACAGGGCCATAGGGGGTGTGTTGCGGGTAGAAACTGACAAGGACGTCTTCTTCCCATAGTATACAAATCCAGGAAGCTCGCTGAATTGGAACAACATTACCCAATCCATGACAAAGAGTTAGTGGCAATTGTGCACTGCGTTGAGAAGTGGCGCTGTTACCTGGAAGGTGCTACCTTACCACCCCGCATTCTGACAGACCATAAGTTGCTCCAGTACTTCAACATGCAGTCCCACTTGATACACCACCAAGCCAGTTGAGTTGAGTGTCTATCCTCCTATCAGTTGCTCATCAAATACAAGCCTGGGAAAGCTTATCACAGCAGACACCTTCTCAAGGCTCTACATAGTGTCCATCAACAGGGATAATTGCTTGGACCCAGATTGACCAATGTTTTACCTCTGTCCTGAGGCAAACAAATATGAAAGTCTTAATTTGGTAGCCATCACTAAGCTAAAAGACAACAAAAGTCAGTTCACCACCAATGCCGGCAATGTCTGCTGCCAGGAAGAGACAGAGGAAAAGACACCCTATATTCCAATCACACAATAAGGCAATATCATATTATACTACCACCACACCTTGGATCACATAAGAGGATGTACCTTCTTAAAAATAATAAAACATAAGGTTTGGTGGCTGTGCGTGCATCAAGACATCTTGGATCTCCTCAAAATGTGTGTGTTGTGCGAAAAGAACACTCCCAACCTGCACCCCCAAGTTGGTCCTGCCCATCAAGGCCATGGAACCCTTCAAGCAGTGGGCCCTCAACATTGTTGGATCTCTCCCCAAAGACAGACTTGGGAAGAAGTACATCACCACAGCCATCAACTACTTCACCTGTTGGCCAGTAGCATGGGCAACTACTAACCACACTGCCACCACCATCACCTGCTTCATTGACAAGGGAATTGTGGCCCGCTTTGGGCAACCCAAACACCTCATTACAGATGGTGGCCCCAAATTTTTTGGACATGTCATGAAGGCATACTGCGCCAAGAACACACTCCAACGTATAGTTACAATCCCCTACTATCCTCAAGCCAATGGACGCGTGGAACAGTAAATGGTTCACTGGTTCAACTGATTGCCAAGCTCTCACAGGAACACCCTAATACTGCGTGGACTGAACATTTCCCACTGCCCTACTCATCTTATAGGTAAGGGTCAATAAGGGCACCAGGTTCAGCCCCAGCACCCTGGCCTTTAGGACACCCAATTGCTTGGCAGGAGTAGAGCAAAAGAAATTAAAATCCAAAGTTCCCGGGAAACTCCCATTGTTGGCTACTCCTTCCTTGAGCCAGTGGTGGGTCAAAGCCCAAGAGATTGAACACAAGCAAATTGAGGGAGAAAAAAAACCTCAAGGATAGATACGTTGTAGGTGACCCTGTCTACACTCTAAGCCCCAATTCAGCCAAGTTAAAACCCAACCACTTGGGACCCTTTAAGATAGTCACAGTCTATGACAACCACACCTACCAACTTGAAGATGCCCAAGGAAACACCAAGAAGCTTTACCACAATTGCTTGGGCCCCTGCTGCGCCATTCCCACATAAAGATTGTTTGTGTGGACCTTACCAGATCTCCTGCAGGCCCCAATCCTAGTGTCTGACAACAAGCAGGGGGCAAGGGGAGTGTTGCAACCAGGTTTCCAGACTTGCCTGCCAATGTATCTTACAATACACAGGGGGCGCTTGATAAGTTGCCCCTTGATGTGTCTAACAACATGAACCAATCTTATGGCAATGTCAAACTGTGGGCACTTTCTCCTAATTAGGAGAGCTGCTAATTTGACCTGCTGATCCTGTACAAGTTATTCCTTGGCTCTGAACCTTACATAGAACATGCCACCATGCCACCCCTTGTGACCCAGTGCTTTTCCCATAAATTATATTAATCACAGTATTCTATAATAAACAACATCTTATTCTTATTATTTCTGTCTTTTTAATTGAACTGTTGTCTTCTGAAAATCAAATACTGAATCCTCATTGGTTCAGTTGCAAAATTTTAAAAGCTTAAACTATATGCACTCTCAATTAACTATAAAAAAGCTATAAAATTACTATAATCAATCAAATTTTATTCATCTGCTCTTTTGAGCAAATTCATTAAGCTTTAAGTTACTCTATCAATGAAGAACCATCAGTAAAATAAGCTTCAAACTTAACCAATCCTATCAATTTTCTTTGGTCTTCAACATATGAAGCGCCTTGCTACGCTTCAAAGGTTTGCCAAGAAACAAATAAGTAGGAAACATTTCACAAAATGCACCTGCAGTGTTTCACAACTTGAATCCAAAACAATTTTGCTGTCTTGCCCAATCTTTTGCCATGTTTGTACTTGCCCAGATTTCATAGGAAACCACTAGTCTCTTTGTTTTGCTGTGTGTTCTTCAGAATTTACCATTGAATTCCCCTAGGACTTGAAAATGTAGTCTAATGATTTTCCCAAGCCACTTGAACTTTTGTACCTCTGGCAACATGTCATTGGAAAAACCTGGAAGAACCTTCTCTTACTGTTTTCTGTGCCATTTTACTTCTTTTGCCATGAATAACCCACTTAAGAAAACCTCCAGATTCCTTCTTTCACTGTTTCACTGTGCTGTTTGGCTCCTTTTGCAATAAACAACCTACTGTGAAGAAATTTTGAGCCACTTATGTCAACAGTTCCCAAAATCATTTTGTTCTGCTACTTATCTCTTAATTCACCTCAGAGAAATTTTGAAATATTTCCCTGAACCATACCAAACTTCTTCTCATAGCCTAGGCTCTTATATTGATATTAAGCATGCTATCAAGCCCTCATAGGTGATTTTCTTCTAGGCTGTTTTTGTAGGTCCTCATCAGTGAAATCACTCAGAATCAGCTAATAAGTCTCCCAAGTGAGTTTGCCTAGACTAGACTCCCATTAGTGGCCTCCACCTAGGTCATCAGAAGCAAGCATACCTCATGTTTTAAACTTGTTCTTACTCATCCAAGTGATTAGTGGCTAGGAGCTGGATGTACAATAATTCTGGCCATCATCAACACAGTTAAAATTCAGTCATTGCCTGGTTTGGTACCAATCCAATATACCTTTCTACATACCAAGAAAGGCAACAAACCAATATCACATGACTTGTCCAAGTATACAGCAACTCAAACCCATCCTGCACATAACCAACCCCTAGGTTTGATCCAACTAAGCCCCTGCCACAGCAAAAAACTACATAGTCTAAAGTATTATCCAATAAAATATACTTCTATTCCTCTTAATTCCATACTTGAATCTTCCACTAAAGTTGCTCCTTATCACTGGTAGAAGCTACAGTTTTTAACCGCATCCATGAAGGAGAAAATGACTGAACAGAACCCTCCCACCTTTGCTCACGTACTCAACCAGACCACATCCTAGGATACCTGGAAGATGTAATTCTGCACCCACAATATTGACAAGGACATACCTAGTGGATGCACCAGATTCAAAGGACTGGTCATGCCCAAAGAATGTGCCAAGATAATCCAATACAGTTGCTTGCTCTAATCACAAACAAACACACAAAAATCTACCACAGGCAAAGTTACCAACACCAAGCACATTGGTATTGACAAGTGCTTTGGTAAAAACAAAGAAAACTTTATCAACTGGCTAGACCACTCAGCTGCTAAATTCTGCGCCAGCCACATCCCCCATAAAAAATGGGTCCAGGAAGCCAGCAAGTGCCTGTACAAGGCTGCAGCTAACTGGTTTGCCACCTGGGTTGACTCACAAACTGAAAAACAGCTCAATAACTGGGAAGAGCTTAAAGCAGACATCAACCACAACTTCTGTGCTACCAAATCCCTCCAAGACATTGAAATACAGCTCAGCAATCTTCCCCAGAAGACCACTATCACAGCTTATACCAATGAATTTAAGGAAATTTGCCACAAAATCCAAAATACAGCACAAGCTGACAACATACACACTATAACATCATTCATCAACAGAATAAAACCCTCTGTTGCTTCCCTCATCCTTCCAGAGGCCAGCACCTCCATGTCTACACTCATTTCAGAAGCCAAATGTGCAGAAAAATGCACAAGCATGAAATATGCTTCACACAACAGCAACTGCGCCTCCAACGGCAATGGCAGAGATAATCCTATTGGCAACAAGCGTTAAAACACCAATCATAGCAACAGCAACTCCAATTGTAACATAGTCAATTGCAGCCAGAGCGCAAAACGCTCCCGCCCCAAGAAGGAGGACAATGCCAAAGTGAACAATGCAGAAACAGCAACCCACTATGAATCTGGCCCCACATTCTCTGTCCTCAAAGGCTTTGAAACAGAGGAACAGGGAAAGGAGGAGGGGTAACAGGCTTAAATTCCCCTGTCTCCCCCAAACCAACAAGAAAGTGTACCATGGCAAAAACTTTGCTGCTCACATCCCACATGTCCTGCAACTTTTATCTTTATGAACATAGAAATTAAAGATCACTCATAACTTCTTGTCTACTCATGCACTTACAAATCACATACACATAATTTTTTTTGACTCTGGTGCACAACACACCATGGTTAGCAAACCATTTTTAACCAAATACAAAATACCAGTTGTCAAATCTAACTTCAAATACGCCAGAATGGCAGACAAATCAAAAGTCCTACTCAAAGTCAAAACAACTCCCTTCAGAATTGAACTCCAAGGCATACAAACGTCCATCAAAGTACTTATCAATAACAACATAAACTACGACATTGTAGCAAGCATAGACTGGTTCATCCAAGTGAACCCCAGTGTATGTTGGAAAACAAAGCCATGACCATCAAACACAATGGAGTCAATTTAAACATCCTCAAAGAACCTAACAATATCATCCTAAGAGATACAGTATTTGTCCAAGTTATAAATCAGGACAACTCAGTACGTCTAACCAAAGACAGTACCCTCTACATAATGAGGTACACCAAATTTATTAACATATAAACAACCAAAATCCAATGCCTAGAACTTGCAGCACTCCTAAAGGAATACACTCATGTATTTAAGGAAGAGCTAACAGAGCTACCCCCTTAACAGGAGGTCAAACGTGGCATCAACCTATGTAAGGCCATGCCCAAACCTGCACCCCTCTACAGAATCTCCCCCATAGAGACACAAACCCCCAAAGAACATATTGAGGATCACTTAGATAAAGACTTCATCCGTCCATCAGAATCCCCTTGGGTGCATCAGTGTTTTTTACAAAGAAAAAGGAAGGCTCACTCTGTCTAGTAACTGACTACAGAGCTCTAAATGCAAGCACAGTAAAGAATAAATATCCCCTTCCACTCATAGAAGATCTGTTTGAAATACTCTCTGTATCCAAAGTTTTCCAAAATTGACCTCACTTCAGGTTACAACCAAGTTGAAGTAAAAGAAAAGGACATACCAAAAACTGTGTTATGTACTCAATTTGGATCCTTTGAATGTATGGTAATGAACTTTGGGATGATCAACACTGCCGCAACGTTTGTCACCATAATGAACCAAGCACTAAAAAGCCTCTCAAATACATTATGCTGCCTTGACAATATCATCATATTATCAAAAACAAAAGAGGAACACCTCACACATGTCTGCAAGACACTTAATTGACTTGCAAAGCACAAACTCATGCAAAGCCTAGAAAGTGCCAATTTATGGAAAAGGAACTCCTGTTATTGGGCTACATTGTCTCCAAAGGTGGCATCAAAGCAGGTAAAGATAAAATAAAAGCCATAAACAACATGCAACGCCCCACATCTATCAAACAAGTTAGACACTTTCTTTTAATGATAGCTTACCTAAGAAAATACATCAAAGACTGCAGGAAACTAAACACACCAATCAATGACCTAACCAAGGGTAATGCCAAAAAGAAATTCATCTGGACACCAGAATTCGACAAGAATTTCCAACTATTAAAACAAGCTTTGATCAAAGCACCAATCTTTCAATACCCTAATAACAATGGGTGCTACAAGCTCAAGTCAGATGTCAGTAACACCGCCATTGGTGCAGTACTACACATCCACCAGCTAGGGCAGCAAGACTTCCTTCCAGTATGTTACAAAAGGAGTAAACTAACCAAAACTGAGCAGAGGTACACAATACACAATAAGGAATTGCTAGCAACATATCACACATGCAAGAAATGTAGATGTTACTTAGAAGAACATTTAAACGTCTGAGTACTAAATGACCATAAATCCTTAATTTATTTCAAAACTCAGAACACACTTGCACCCACATGGCAACAAGCCAAATGGATGTCCCTGCTGGAGCAGCTCAATTTAGACATCCAATACAAAAAGGGGCAGAGCTGGGCACAGTGATGCTCTCTCTAGTCTATGTCAGCCAATAGAGGATCATCCTGATCACTTAGACCCTAACTGGCCCAACCTATATAGCACTGAGTAGAAGACAAAAGGGAAATACCCCTTCACACATCAACTAACCCATAATACATTAGTAAGGAATGAAAAACATTTGCATGTATCAAATGGCACATTTACTGCATCATTAAAGATAAACATGTTCCCTACATCCCACTTGCACAAAGAGTTGACACCATATTAAGATATCACTACCTCTTAGTACATATAAAGGCTAACAACCTATACCTCACGTTAAAAGAGATAGTATGGCGGCCCAATCTTAAACAAGAAATAGTTGAAGTCCTGAAAAAGTGCACAGTGTGCAAGAAATACGTCAGCACCAAGGCGCCACAACCAACAGTTAATCCAGTACCGGACCCTGAACCATTCAAGGTTTGGGGGCTGGACATGGTGGGACCCTTCCTGGAAGCAAAAACTAAACAACACTTTCTAATTGTAGCCATTGACTTTGCTACATGTTGGCCCATCTGTTGGGCAACACAGAACCACAAAGCAGAAACAATAAATTGCTTCATCAACAAGGTAATAATAGCCAGCTACAAAACTCCTTACTACATCATAATGGATGGAGCCACAGAGCTATCAAGTCACGTAGTAAACAACAATTTCAAATCCAAAAACATCAAGAACTCTATAACCTTGCTGTGAAAGTCCACATGTTTGGTGGTTTGCAGGCGGGGCTTATGTTAGCCAAGTGATAGTTTAGTGAACTTTGTCAAAGAAGTAGCTGTAGGAATGGTCTGAGCTGTTGGAGACTGAAATGAGCTTGCTGAAGACCAGAAGATGATGGTGAATAACTGGTGGTCCAGAGAAATGAGCTGAGATTTTGTAGAATTTATTTGCTGAGGACAAATGAAGTGGATTTTTCCTTGGACTTTACAAAAATTGTGAATATATGGGGAAACGTTATAGAGGTCCAAAAAAACAACTTAAATAGTATTCTACTATTTGAATTGGTTTAG
This sequence comes from Entomophthora muscae, assembly GCA_014839935.2. Classification (NCBI taxonomy): domain Eukaryota; kingdom Fungi; phylum Entomophthoromycota; class Entomophthoromycetes; order Entomophthorales; family Entomophthoraceae; genus Entomophthora; species Entomophthora muscae. The sequence goes on from QTSX02006489.1 coordinate 43,229, forward strand.
TTTGAATGCAGGGAAGACTGGTGCCAGAATAATAGACTGGTTAATGCTTTGGTGCACAAAGAGTTGTTGATTTGAGCAGTTTGAGCAATGGAAATTGATTTCTTAGTTGGATCACGGTGGAACTTCAAAAATGGTCTGTTTCTGCGCTCTGTATTCATTGGTTGAGTTCTGGCATGTTTCCTGATGAATATGATTGGTTGGAAGCCAAAAGCTTAAAGTATAAGTAAGAAAATAGTGAATAATACTTTAAGCTTTTGAGAAAGTAAGTATGTAAGCTTAAGTTATTATAGAAAAAGTGAGCAGCAATGGTTTAGGCTTCCAAAGAAAGCCATTTTGAAGGCGGAACCTTTGGGAAAAGTACACTATAAGAAGGTGGCTGGCTGGAAAGTTACAGGGTCTTTTTGAGTCTTTCTGGGTCTTTGACAGGGTCTTTTACGGGTCTTTTGAGTTTCTGCCAAGAGGTTTTTGAAAGCCTTTTGATTACCAGCAGAAGCCATGTTGGACTGATACAAGTGGAATACCAAGGCCACTAGAGCTATACAGAGAGCTGAAGCCCAAGATTAAGGAGCAGGAGCTTGAGATAAGTAGCTGGATCCTAAGTGCAGTGCAGGAGTTCAAGTTTAAGGATCAAGAGTCCAATTCTAAGGAGCAGGAGTCCAAGACCAAGTACAAGGAGTCCAAGAGATTGTTAGAGGACTCCAAGTATTGGGAAACCCATACTGTTTCCTTGATCCCACAGGCCATATACCAGAAGGTTTCTAAGGGGATCTTCCTTCTGAGAGTGAATAAAAGCCCATTTCAATCCCTATACATATTTCTAAGATACATTTTCTCTTACTAGAGAATGACAATCCCTTCAAGCTGGTCCCTGGCTATGACCCAGGACACAATTTGGAGACTGGTGGACAGGAGCCCCACAGACAGGCTACTCACTGTTTGAATTAACATATGGATACAAACCAGAGATAGTTACCTGTAACAACCAACCATACGTAAAAATTTCCCCAGGGAAACCTCCCACAGTTGAACAAGTACCAAATCTACAACACATACACCTCAAAGCTAAAATAGAAGAAACAAATAGCTAAAAATACAAAAGATAACCTCTTTATTAGAACTGCTCCCCATTAACTCCCCAGTCTGGGTCCTGGCTGGGAATAGGAAGAAACTGGATTTAGTACACAGAGGACCAGGAAGAGTCATCAGATACTGACCAGACAGAAATACCTCCCTAGTTAAGTTCCAAGGCGCCAAAGACCCTGCCATCAAAAATACCACAGATCCTGCCTTTGCCTCAGAAAAGGGGAACACTTAATGTGGCTAGTACTACTAGCAAATAACTCCAGGAACATAAGGTGGCAGCTGTCAAGTCAAAGCCCCCTCCTGATGTATCAGAGTAACCCCTTAGGGAGGGTGTTAAGGAGCTGAATGTACAAGTATTCTGACCACCACCAACACACTTAATATCCAGTCATTGCCTGGTTTAGTGCCAATTCAATATACTGGTCTACATACCAAGAAAGGCAACAAACCAATATCACATGAATTGTCCAAGTATCCAGCAACTCAAACCCATCCTGCACATAACCAACCCCTAGATTTGATCCAACTAAACCCCTGACACAGCAAAAAGCTACATAGTCTAAAGTATTATCCAATAAAATATACTTCTCTTTCTCTTGATCCCATAATCAAACTTCCCCTAAAGTTGCTCCTTATCATTAGATTGATATTTCAGGCACAAATTAATCAACTTTTCTTCCCAGAAACCTCCAAATAATTAAGTTCTTTAGCTTTTTCTACAGACAGCCATCCTAATGATGGTTCTGGGCTATCTATGATTTCCCAGAGACCTTGAGAATAAACTCAAAACTACTATAAAGTCATAGAAAGAGAAAAATCTACCTCTATTATAGGTAAAGTTACCCAACTGTATTCTCACCCCAGTTGGTATCAGGACTTATATGGCACTGTCACAGCCCATACCAGAGTCTGACTGGACTCCCACAGGGGAGGAAGACTGGGCCTTGAAGGCCATGTACACAATAGGCGCAATTCTGACCAGGTAATTGACTACAGTAGCTAGGGGACGCCAACTCCCACTATGGGGCACAACCTGGCCGGCCAGCCTCAATACTGTGATATAGACAAACCCCAACTTACTGAAGTCCTGAACAGGAGGCACATTGGGTAAGGGGGAGTGGTAGGAATCCCCTTCATAGCAGGCGTGATGGTCTCTTTAGCACAACCAGGAGGGAGATTCAGATGATGGGGGTAGAAATACTCCAATTAAAGAGTGTGGGGTAGATTGACTGAGGTAGCAGGAGTATAGCCAGGCAGGTCAGGATAGTCAAGTTTATATTGAGTAGATGATTCATAAATATATGCAAACAGAATTATTAAATTTGAGCTAAAATAGATAATTCCTGCAAGAAGATAATAATTTCTGGGTATAAACTTGTTTTATTAAAATGTCAACAGTGAGGAGGGATTCCCCTCCTCACTACTTATACTTACTGGTAAAGATGCAACCTTTTGTGCCACCAGGGATCCGGCAGTAACATTTTCAGTTAAACTTACAATTTTGGCTAGAATTTGCATACTTGGGCCTGGAGGTGGATGCTCATTGGTTGTTATTACAGGAATCTTGCTTGGGCTGCAGCAAGCCAAGGTGCCACTGCTATTTATAGATCCTGCAATCAATTGAGCACCCAATTATGCAATCAAAATGGTCATGCTCCCAATGTATCATTTCCCAATAATTAGGAGGCTCAAAATTGAAAATAGAATCAAAGCAATGGTTTTGAGGCTTGTGTGCCTCTCAAATACTGGGTCATTTGTTAATCAAAAGGGGGGTTTCTTGCTCTGAGAGACAATTGGTAAGGAATCCCAAGCTGTGGGGTGTTTGGCCTCTAGAAAAGCTAGCTGATTGTCCAGGGCATCCTGGACCATGACAGATACCTACACACTACTTTCTCAGAGAAGAAAAACAGCTATATTATCACCCCAAATGATCTAAGGATGCTTGAAATCATTGGAACAACCATCCCAGGGCACCACTTTTATCTTTCCAAAGTACCAATAAAGGTCACCTTGCTAATAATTCAAGGTATAGGAAACACTATCAACCACCAAGAATATACAGATTAATAAACCAACTGGCATTTACCTTTCTCAGGCAACCAATCTTTATTTAATCAAACCAAGCCCTTACATGAAAAGAAGATTCTTATGTAGATCATCACATGGAACCTTCCTTGCTGTTGCCATCTTTCTGATAAAAATCATATGTAACAGGAGAATTTATTATTTGAAATAATTTATTTTTTTGTACCAATCTATAGCTTCTATTTTTATTGATACAGGAATCCCCCAAAAAATATTCTTTGCTACACCAGTAACTGCCAAGACTCTTGCCACCCCTGCTGGTTGTGCCTGCCCATATTTCTGACTATTGATACTTTCACCCTCACCACACAAATTTTCCTCCCTTGGGCTACTTCTCTAACACTTTAAGAGGCCAGCATCCCAACCCAATGAAGAAAGCTCCAACTGTCCCTTTCACACCAGAGGCTCTTCCTACCTATGAATTCATTACAGTAGTTTTCAAACCTGTTGAGATAAACGTGTATTATTCAGTTCAGAACACATGAACTCAGACTAAAACAAAATTAAAAATCAAAGATTTTATATTAAATTAAAATAGATTTGGATACACTTTAATTTTGTTTTTAGACTGAGTTCATGCATTCTAAACTAAATAATACATGTTTATCTCAACAGGCTTGAAAACTACTGTATAATAAGGGTGTCTATATCACAGTGTTAGTATTATCAAATTAAATTGTACCCTACAATGTGACTTAGAGTCTTTGAGCCACTGCCGCAAACTATATGGTAAGGATAGTCCCTATTTTATTCATAGTCTTTCAGGTCATGCCTGCTTCTCTCCCAGGAGAACACCCAGTAACCAGTATGGGATGTGAAAATAAGCATATAGCTTTAAGCTAATAACAATTTAGTCCATTTATAAGAAAAAATTAATAAGTTCAAAAAAGTAAAAGCTTTAAAATGACTACACTTTGGGGCATTGTATTACCCCCTCCAGATTCAGATCAAGATGTTATTGGATATAAGATATAAAAATCTGGAGAAACAAGTAAGATTAGACAAAGGTTTCCATGAGCTTTACTCTATATACTAAGTCTTCCAACAAACCTGTTATTGAAGCTTTCTGTTGTGATAATAATGGTTGATGATGAATTCTATTTTTTAATCAGGTGCTCTCTTAATAATGCAAGGAAGGAGTTTATTGAGCTTCTGTTGGACAGAAAGAGAGTCATTACTAAGATTAAGGAGAGAGGAGAGGAAGATTTTTTGCATTCTGTAGCCTTGGGGTAGCTGGATATAATAGGCGGCCTGGCCAATCTTCTCAATTGCGGGAAAGGGGCTAATAAAGCTTGATCCTAACTTGCAGGAAGGCCACTTGATTAGCAAATTATTGGCGTTTAATTAAACAAGATCACTGACAAAAATCTGCTTTCCCTCATGGAGTACTGATTGGTGTTTCCCTTGTATACTTTGATTGCCCAAGAGAGACTTTCAATTGAGAAAAATGTATAAGTGTAATACCCTGAAATGGTGGGCACCACTTGGAGTATGTATGGTAGCAAATTGGTGAACTGGAAACCTGTCAAGGCGGTGATTATGGGATACACCGTTATCAGCCAACGGAATACCTTGGTGTGTATGTTGAAGCGTCCAAAGCTCCTGGCAATGTAGGTGAGGATGTAGTAAGCAGACGTATACATGGCTATGGAGAGTGTTGAATGGGGAGATACCAGAGGCAGCCAGGGTCCAGTTTTTGAAGAGTTAAGTTGGCCAGGGTCTTGGTATGGGTCATAACCTAGTCCTTCTGTGGAGGGGCTGAAGAACTCTGAACTATTTTTGGTAGCCTCCAATCCCAAGGCAAGCTGTGAGTACAGCTGTGAAGATGAGGTGATTCATCTTCAATGGGTTGGAGAGTTGGCAGGGGCTTGATCTGTAAGTTTTAACTGTAGTTGAGGTTGAAAATTTCACTTTATTGAGGGTATTAGTCTCAATAATAGCACAAGCTACTACTGAGAGGACATCCTTTATTTATAGTGTATCCCCACCTGCAAAGTTTTGCAAGTGGGGGGAAAAACAGAAGACTGGAGCCCCCAAAAGTTTGGTCATGGGAATTGGGAATTGGTGTTTGAAAAGATGGCCAAATCCTTGTTCCTGGGCAATCTGTTGGGGTTTTAGACAGTTCTGCTTGGGGCCAATAATTTCCTATGGATGGGTGGTCAGGTGGTGATGACAACTCTTGGTTTTAAACACTTCTATTTTTGGTTTGGGGAGGTCAGTTTGGCTGGAGTCTAGGCCTAGATGAGTGTTGTAGTCCACCAGATTCCATTGGTTGGGGGGTATGTTATTTTTAACCTTTGAAAATAAATTTCCCTTTCTTCTAAAGTTCCAGAATTGGGATTGGTTTTTGAATTTTGGATTTGCCCTTCTTCCTGGGCACAAGAATTGTCCTCAAAATTTACCATTATCCCAAGGGACTTTTCTGATTGGCTGGCTGGTATGGTAGGTTCTGATTGGCTGGGGAATGGGCTCTGGGAGCTGGCAGCGGGCCTGCTGGGAGCGGGGTGGGCGGTGGGCATGCTGGCAGCTGGGTGGGCAAGCGGGTGGGGCGGGCGTCTGCGCAGTGGCTGCGGGCGCCTGCTTGGATGATAAAGTATTCCGGTTTTTATGAAGTTCTATTTCTTTCAAAAATTGATTTTTATTTTCCCCTGATAATGGGGGAAATTCATTATCAAATTTTACCTCCTTATTTGGGCATTCTTTCACTTGTTTCCAGGGTTTTTCTTCAGTTAAAATCTGGTTTATGTCAGGAATATTCCTGAAAATAAGCTTTAGTTGAGTGAAAAATCTTCAGCCAAGACAAAGCAGGAGGAATAGCTAACATAAGGTATAAAAGAAGGAGTATACCCTAAGTTTGCCATTAACAAGATCATCTTAATAGGGGCATGGTACATATTTATATAGGATTATTGAGCCAAAGGCAGGTGTGGAGCCCAATTTTCCTGTTTTTAATTAGAGAAAAAATATAGAAAGCATCCTAAAATCTGATTGGTACACTCTTTTTGTCCATCAGATTGTGGATGATAAGAAGTAACAAGAGAGAGGTAGACACCTGTAAAAATCCAAGAATTGGGGGAGTATTCTAGCAAAATAAGGGACCAAGTTGGCAACTTGGAAGCCTGTGAGCGCCGTCACAACTGGATAGACTATCATCATCAATCAAAAGACTTTGATGTGCATGTTATAGCGTCCAGAATCACCGGCAAAATACATGAGTACATAGTATATACAGGTGTATATGGCTACAGACTGGGTGGAGTGGGGCAATACCAGCGTGGGCCAGGAGTACTGCTCAGAGGAGTTGAACTGCATCAGCTCCTTATAGTAATACTTGCCAGGTGGTTTTTTGAATGGCCCATGCTGTTGGTTATATTGGTGGCCCCCAATCCCTAGGCATGCTGTGTGGACAGCTGAGAAGATTAGATGATTAATCTTCTGATCATGGGAAGGGAAGACAAAGCTTAGTGGATTGTTTAACTTCTTGTAGGTAAAGTTTTTGAATTGATTTATGTGATACTATTGAGGGGTTATTTCACTCAATGATAGCACCAACTATCATCAAGTGATTTGGCTTTATTATATACTATCATCCTTGTGGGACATGAATAGTGCAAAACATTGGACAGGGAACTCCAAATGTTGTAGCTGTGCTGTTTTAGCAGAGTTACACGGGGAAAAATATTTAGAAGATAGATAATAATCTTTTTTGCAAGATAGTGATTATATAGCTATTGTGAATCAATGGATAGTAGGAACATGATTAGTGATCATACGGCTGGATGGAAGAGGGGGTGGCTTGATCCTGATAATGAGTCAAGCGCCAAATCAAGGTATCTATCATATAAGGATCATTGTCTGTTCATGTTGACGGATTTGGTAATTCAAGTTGACTTCCTAGTCTGGCTTTGGGTGACCGGGTAATTGGATTGCGGGTCACAAACCTGCTTGGTTGGAACCTTGTTGGCGGGTCAAGCCTGCGGTTTCAACACCCCCCCCCCCGGCTGAAGGTTGGCCTCCTCTGAGGGCAGGTTGTCAGGGAGGTTTTCAGGAGCCCGGGCGCCATATTGAACCAGTTGTTGTTCAGTGGCAGGCAGGGCGGTTTCTCTTTGTTTCTGTCTTGCTTTGCAGGGTTGTAGGCGGTTGTGGTGTAAGGTCTTGTCTTGCTTGCGTTTCCCAAGCCCTTGCACAAGGTAAGTGTTATTGTTGTTTACCTTTAGAATGATTGCTGGCCCTACTTTTTTGGGTTGTAGTTTGCTTTTGTCAACATTCATGACCCAGACTTTGTCCCCAACTTCATGTCTTTGGCAGATGGGAACTAAGGTCTTTTGTAAGTGTTTCTTTTCTTTGGTTGCTTGTTTGCTGTTGGCCTCTATTATTTGAGGGTCTGAGCAAGGGGGGACTTGAATTGGAATTTCAAGTTTGGGTCCTGTCAATGCTTGAATGATATTTTGCTGTGTGCTGTATACCAGTTCAAACAGGTTTTTCTCAGTGGATCTGTTCACTTGGGTTTGGCACACAAGTAATGCAGTTGGTAGCTGCTTATACCAGTCTTCAGGTCTCCCGCCAGTGAGTTTGGCTAGGGCTTGCACAAGGCTACCATTAAGCTGCTCTACGTGTCCATTGGCTTGTGGATGATATGGTGTTGTGACAGTGTGTTTGACCCCATTTTTGATGAGGTACACATTGGTGTCTTCGGAGGTCATTTCTTTGCCTCCATTGATTATCAGGAGTTCTGGCTTTCCAAACCTGCTAATTATTTCCTTGCCAATGAATTGTCGGACGTTGTTACTGGTGTGTGTTTTTACTGCTTGGGCTACTGGCCACCTTGTCGCAAAATCAATGGCTGTGATGATGTATTTTTTGTTGTTGTGTTTTCCTGGCATGGGGCCCACAATGTCCAGAGCCCATACCTTGAACGGTAGTTGGGTTTGAATGCGAAAACAGTCTTGGGCGGAGTTTTGCTTTTGGCAAACTTTTTGCAGACCTCACACTGTTCTAGCACTTCCTGGACATTGCGGTATAGGGTTGGCCACCAGGTTTTATGTTTTAGGAATTTGTATAGATTTTGGCTCTTAGTATGTTCAAGATCTTTGTGGTAGCAAAGAATGGTATTGACTTGTTGATGTGTGGGGATGTAGGGAATGGTTGTGCCATCTGACATTTTTCTGTGAAGGGTGCCATATACATCAGCAAAGAGGTGTTCATTCTTGATGACTATTTCTTTGGTGGTATTGGTTGTGCCTGCAGGGAACCCTTCCTCTTTTGTATGTAGCACTAGGAGAGGCCAGTCTGGGTTGAGCCCATTCTCTCCCCTAGAAGTGCGGACATACAGACGGGACAGGGCGTCTGCCATGGCAAGCTCAGCCCCGGGCTTATACTGGGTGAGTGTGTTAAACCTTTCTAAGATTTCTATCCACTGCGCTTGGTGGCGTGACAGGTTTGCTTGTGTCTTGAAGTAAATGAGCAACTTATGGTTGGTTAGTGCTGTGAATTCTTCCTGCTGTTCCAGGTAACAGCGCCATTTGACTAGGCAGTGTACGATGGCCAACAGTTCTTTGTCGTGGATTGGGTATCAACACTTGCCATCTGTCAGTTTGCGCAACTCATAGTCTACTGGCAGGAAGTCACCATCACTATTCTTGATTCTTAGTACTCCCCCAATGAATGAATCTGAAGTGTTGGTTTCCATCTGGTATTCTCTGTCTCACTTGGGATATTGTAAGATGGGTGATTTTGTGAGCTTTTCCTTGAGACATCTGAAAAAGAAGTCGCGTTGGGGGGTCCATACAAACTTGGACTTGGCTCCTGTTATGCCGGACAAGGGGGCAGTCAAGACGCCGCAGTTGGGTATGAAGCGTTGTACATAGACCACCATTCCCAAGAAGGTGTGTAGTTCTTATTTGTCCTTGGAAGGTGGCATCTTGCAGATGGCTTGTATCTTCTGACTGTTGGGTTTGATGCCGTCTTTGGAGACTATGTGTTCCAAGAAAGGTAGTTGCTCTCAGAAGAACTGGCACTTGGAGGGCTTGGCCAACAGTTTGTGCTGTGCCAAGGTTGCAAAGACTTCCTCCAGGTCTTTGTGGTGCTGTTCCACCAAGAGGCTGTAGACAATAATATTGTCCAGGTACACCAGGGCTTGTTTGCCTATGTGTGGTGCAAACACTTTGTTCATGAAGGTTACAAAGGTGGAAGGGCGTTGGTCATGCCAAAGTTAAGTACCACACATTTTTAGGAACCGTACTTAGTGTGGAAGGCTGTCTTGGGGATGTCTTCCTCCTTGATACAAATCTGGTTGTAGCCTGAAGTTAGATCAATCTTGGAGAAGACAGAGGCACCTCCCAAGGTGTCAAAGAGATTGTCAATTAATGGTAATGGGTAATGATTCTTAATGGTGTCTTTGTTTAAGGCGTGGTAGTCTGTGACCAGGCGTAAGGTACCGTCCTTTTTAGCCACAAAGAATATGGCGGCCCCAAAGGAAGACTGTGAGGGGCGGATAAGTCCTTTTTCAATGCCTCCTTGAGATAGGCGCGCAGGGTGTTGTCCTTGTTTGGGGTCAGCCTGTAAATGGGACATGCCTTGGGTACAGCCCCCCTTGAGTTGGATAGAGTGTTGTATGTGTTTCTCAGGGGGTAGCCCAGGTAACGCCTCCTCAAAGATTTCTGGGTGACCGGCCACAATGTTGCAATCTTGCGGCGTGAAGGTGTCCTGGTGGTCCTTGAAGTGTATGATTTCATACTGGCAGGAGTCTCAGTCAATTGCTTTCAGGTTTTCCTTCTTGTCCAAGGTCTCTGTGATGCGTACAAAGATGTGGTCTCGTAGAAGTTGGTCTACAGAGTCTGGGTAGATTTGGTGATTGACACCTTCACGCTTGATGGTCAACACTGAGGTTGCCCAGTCCACGTGTGGGTTGTTTTTCCGTAACCAGTCCAGCCCCAGTACAATGTCAAACTTAGGGAAGTCAATGACGGGACCTTGGATGGTGGAGTGAAGGTTCTCAAGAATGACATAAAAGGGGGAAGTTTCCTTTGTCACGGCAATGTGGTGTTCATCAGCCAGGACCACGTTTTCAATCCGCAAAGAATTAGTGGCCAGCTTGAATTTATCCACAAAGCTGCTGTTGACTAAAGTTTGGTCTGCGCCCAAGTCCAGGAGTGCTGAGCCTGTGTAACTGCAAAAGCGGAAAGGGTAAGACATCAATTTATTAGGATGTCTGGCAATGGTGTATGGTACCAGGTCTTCTGAGGGCACTTGGATCATTGGGCATTGGTCCACGTCCTTGGTTGGTATTCATTGTTGGGCAAGTCAGGAGTTCTGTGGGGAGAGCTTGGCTTGCTTAGTGCTCTCCCCGGGCTTTTCCCTCATCTTGGTTGCCTTGGATTAAGGTGACGCAGAAATGGGTACAGTTTGACTGGACATTATTCCCGTTCTCATTCTCATTCCCATTCAAACATGTGGGTTTGTGGTTGTTGTTGTTACCGTTGCCTCCAGGGGGTGGTCAAGAGTAGCGCCTGCTTAGATGGGAGTCCTTGGGCCTTTTTTGTTTCCAAGTCTGTGCCTTGTGTAGAGTGTTGGATGTTTGTTCCACTTTTTCTGCTTCACAGTACAGGCTTTGCAGGTTGGTAACTTGGTCCAGGTTCACATGTCTCATCACGTGCAACTTGAGAGTGTTGTAGTACATGAGGTGTGTTGCTGGGTATCAAATACCATATTGGATGGGGCACGGAGACAGAGTTCCTTGTAGGCGCGGGTGAGTTCTTTAACAGTGCCTGTCTGGGTCAGGTTCTTTACTTGGCGTATGATCATGAGTGCTGTATCCTTAAGCACAAACCTTGCCAAGAAGCCCTGTTTGAAGGTGTCCTGGTTCTTGTCAGTGTGTTCTTTCTATCACTTGTCAAACCAGGAGCCAGCGTCATGGGTCAGGTAAATGGAGATCTCTGCAATCCTAAATTGCTGTGGGCATTCCATCTGAGCCAGCTTGCTTTGGGCAGACTGGATCCATGCGGCAGTGTTGTCGTCGTTAGCCCCTGCAAAGGGTTCCAAGGCGGCACTGCAAAGTCTTTGTGCAACATAGGCAGGCATGGTGGTTTTTTCAGCTGGTTGTGGCATCAAGGAAGGTGCCTGGAAAAACCCTTGGGCAGACAGGGCATTGAAGGCGGGTAGCAGGATCACTGTGTTTTGGTAGAGAACAAAACCATCAGGTATCTTGGTACCAGGGGTATACAGAGTCCAGTTGGGCGGGAGGCCAGACATGATTCTGTCGATGATTTGTTGGCCGCAGCGTGTGCGGGCAACAGGCGGAATTTTTCAAGATAAGGTAGGATGGAGAACCTACCTGTGCTACCAATGTTGTAACTGTGCTATTTTAGAAGAGTTACACAGGGAAAAATATTTAGAAGATAGATAATAATCTTTATTACAAGATAGTGATTATATAGCTATTGTGAATCAATGGATAGTAGGAACATGATTAGTGATCATATGGCTGGATGGAAGAGGGGGTGGCTTGATCCTGATAATGAGTCAAGCGCCAAATCAAGGTATCCACCGTGAAGAATCATCATCTGTTCATGTTGATAGATTTGATAGTTTGAGTTGACTTCCTAGTCTGGCTTCAGGTGACCGGGTAATTGGATTGCGGGTCACAAACCTGCTTGGTTGAAACCTTGTTGGCAGGTTGAGCCTGCGGTTTTGACACAAACAATTAGTGTTGTCTGGAATTCCCTTTTAAGAGTGGAATGGGATGGTTGTCAGGCAATGAATTGTTAATCTTGGCATTACATGACTTTGGAGCTTCTTCAGGTACTTTCATGCAATCACTTTCAACTTCTGTAGTTGTGTGGCGGATCCAGGCCTAACCAGTCCATATTATTATTATCTTGCCCTTGACTCTTATTGCCATTATCTTCCTGTGACAAAGCTTTGAGGAGCTTTGCCTCCAGGGAGGCAATTTTATGGGACAACGCTTTGTTGTCATCCCTCTAACAAGCCATGATTTCAACGCTTTTTTCCTCTCTTGCTTTCAACGCCTCAATTTCACGGTTTGCCATTTCTTTTACTTGTTGCAAGATTTCATCCCATCCTACCAATAAGTTCCAACCATCCCAAGCAAAATTTGGTTCCCTTGGGCGGGAGTCTCTTCCTTTGCAAAGTAATCATAATACAGCTCTTCAAATGCAGCCTTTACTTCTACTAAAGATTTGGCAGGAACAGTCTTAGTGACCTCCAGGCTGGTCCAAGCTTCTTCCAATAAACTTGTAGGAACCTCCTTCCTTGCTGCGGCAGTCTCCACACAAAGGACTCCAAATTTGACTCTCTCAAATTTCAACAAAGAGGACATGATAATTGAAAAATAGGTGAGGGGAAAGCGTCAAAACCAACAATGTGAATATATTTTTTTAATGTTTAACAGTTTTTGCTTATATACCATTTGGGGCATACACAGCTGAAAAACCCTCTAGTTCCTGATTCAACCAATGATTTGCATCACGTGGTCTATGACATTTGAGTCATCCAACATAGATCTTTACCTAAAAAATCACCAATAATTCTCAACCTATGAGAATTAACCTACAATGAAAAGGAGTCACCTGACGCCATTCATCTCAATGTACCAATTTGGCATGGAGCTTGACAAGCTCCTGGTGCCAAAACCCTGTGGATTGCACATCCCAAACTCAGCTATCAGTGTTCCAACTGAGAACTAGCTGATCAAACCTGAATTCCTAGGCATCCTTGCCTTTATTTAGTTATCTTTGCATTTAATGATTTTTTTGCCTTAAAACCCATTAAAATGCTTTGAAACTCAAACCAGGCGCCACCATGGCGCCCAGCAATATCCCCAGGTGGCGCCCCAGTGCCTCAGCGCCTAGAAAATTTGATAGTGGCGCCTTGGCGCTTCTTGAATCCATTAGGTGGCGCTTCTAACCCAATAAATTTGCCAACACAGCGCTTTTAACCCAAATTCCAGGGGGTTTCCCATAGTTATACTTAACCATACCTCTTGACACAGTCAAGGCAACTAACTACTATAATTAAATCCTCATTATTATATTAGCTCATGTTTATTAAGTAATCTTCCCAATTAACTAAACCATTTTGAGACGCCTAGTCTCCAAGATTGATTTGGCCAATCTTGCCTCAATTCTTTTAGTTAGCCTAACCTAACTGACCATTCATATTCTGTTCTTTTATTAAAGATAGATATCCAGTTTCTAGGAACCTTTACCTCAATAATTCCAATCAAACCTATCTATATGCAATAAACAGCAAAACAGAATATCTTTATATTTTGGAGTATTTATTTGGCTAAATACTCAGCAGTGACTGTAGTACAGTCACAAGTTGATGCATTAATTGTCATGCTGGGCATCTTGTAAACCCCTCCAATTTGGTAGGTTCCAAATTTGGGCAACAGTTCCCCCATTCTTGGGTTTAGGGAAATTGCCTTTTGGGGGTTCCCAATTGGGCAATTTCCCCATTTGGCAGGGGTGGAAAGTCCCGCTGTGGGGGGGTGTGCCGTCTCTTGCTGGCTAGCTGAGAGACTGGATGGCCAGAGCAGGAGCAGGCAGGGGCAGGGTTGCTAGAAGGCTGGCTTGCTGACAGGCAAGCAGGCAGGGGCAGGCAGGCAGGCTAGCAGCAGCCGCGCGGTCCACGGCTGGAGTATAAAACCTGTTCTTCCCAAAAAATTTTTTTTTCAATCTCTGATTCTTTGGCCAGGTGTTTTGTGGCAGTTTCCCTAATCAGGGGGAACTGATGCAATTTTTTATTTTGCTCTTTGAGCCCAATTGTGTCCAAAAGTTTATCTTGACACAAGGTGTTGTCAGGAAAATTCCTGATAACACCTATAAGAGACATCAATCCCTTTTTAAAAGAGAGAAATGAATTAAGGATAACCTCAGAAACTATATCTTTTGAATTTAAAGGGTGAACAAAGACATTATTACTAAACAGAGCAGCAGATTGATTTGATGAGATCAAAATTACATAGAAAAAAGATAACTTTCTTTGTAAATCTGTGTGCACTACTAATATAGCATCAAAGATATAAATTGAGGAAGTATAAAAATGTAGTTCAGAGGCACATGCCACCAATTTCCATAAGGTATAGGTAGAGTAAGGAGTAGGCCAACAGTTTTCTGATTGGAATTCTTAATTCTCTAAAAAACCAGAAAACCACAAAAAAGACCTTGACAAAGGAAGACATTATAGGCCACCAGAAAATGAGCTCATAATTAGTTTAAGATTTTCCTATATCTTGAGTGACTGTCAACAAGGAATTCATGGAAGATGATGGTCAGTAGTTTGCTGAAACTCAAAAAGGGACCACCAAACAATTATTGAAATATAGGACTCATTCTATAAAGGAAAAGTTGGGTTTGATGTAAAGTTACACCTCCCCCTTGGGACTCTACTACAATGCTCACCAAATGTTTGGGGATCTCATTAAGTTTACACCTGGATTTTTATTCAAAGATTTACCAAAAAACCAAGAAAGGTCCTCATCCTATTATTTGCTGAATTAGTTTGAAGATGCCCCTACCTAAACCACACAAGAGACACCCCTGGTTAAATATCATATGCAATAGTAGCCAGAAGCAGTGGTAATTTCATCCAAGACAGGTTCCTCAATTTAGTTGAGTCAGTTTTTCCTTTGATTTTGTATATTTGAATTTTCCCAGATTTGCCTGCCTCAAGAAATGCATCCATATTCCCTCATATCATTGGTTGATTAGTTTTGACATTCAACTTCCCACCAAAACTCTACCCCTTCTTTTAAATGAATGCAAGAGTTGTAAAAGACCTTGCTTCATCATTATCTAGCCTAATAAAGCTCAAAAGTTGTTAGTAGTTCTGGCTGTTTGGTTGTCTGTTGCTTTGGTGTTAAGTTAGCTACTTCCCCCTTTGGCTTCCCAGAGATAGTTAGCAATAATATTTCAGTTGTTTCTGAAACTGCAAATTTGTTGTTTTTGTGAGCTAGGCTTTGTTTATTACTAATCTGCCCCCCAATTATCACATTTAATACTGCTTTATTATTTGTCAAGACAGTGATAATCTGAGTTTAAAATTCCTAAGGAATTTGGGCAGTGTATATCTGCTTCAAGAAATTGGAGGATGTGGTGCTGATAATGTTGAGGGTGATTAAATTATAAAGAGGAATAAAGCATATGCTGTTAAAAAACTTGCAATCTTTGTCAATATTAGACAACAATTTATGACAACTCAGTACATCAGGTAAAGTATTGAGTACCCCCTTTGCGTAGAAAATCTTGAAGCAGAAGTTAGATAGCATCAATACCCATCTGAAATGTCTCTGAGAGATATGGCATGATTTTATAAAGTATAGTAAGTTTTTAATATCATTATAATTAAAAAAACTTAAAATTCTTTCAAGGTAGAAACAAAGGGCTTGAGTGTCTTGATGATTACAAGAAGGTTCTTGTTGTTTATGGTATAGTTTTTTCAGCTGACAAATGCTTCCAAGAGAAGTATGAAGAATATGTTACATCCCATCCCCAAGCTGAAGAAAAATATCATCAAATGTGTAGTTGCGGGCATTAGTCTTTATTTAGAAATGCTTTATAGAGTCAGGCATGAAAAGGACAAGAGTAGAAATAAAAGCAAGCTTGGTTTCTTCAAAAGAATTCTGAGCCTTAACTGACCAAGTGAAAGGGACAAAAGGATAAATAAGTGTGGCAAGAGTCAGAACCTATGAAGAAAGCTGTCCAAAAATTTACACAATATTTGGCTAATCCTACAAAGCTGCAAGGGCAAGAAATTTTTGGGACAAACCATTACTGATTTTGTTGAACCTTAGAAGGCAAAACAGCAAATACACTCTTAGTAAAAATATAGCCAATGAAGTCCAATTCAGAGAAGATTAAGGAGCAATTAGCAGACTTTTAAAACAAACTGTAATTCTAAGACTTTAGATTACTTTTTTAATATAGGAGAGGTGACTGTTAATGAAAGAAGAATATATCATATCATCCCCCAAGTAGACTACAGCAAATTAATTTTATAAAGAGAAGAGGCTTTATTAATGATGGCTTGGAAAGTAGAGGGGGATTAAAATAGCCAAATGTATTATGTTGTACATTTAAAAGCCAAAATAAGTAAATTAGACAGTATTTCATACATGTCCTGGAGCAACATGAACTTAGTTAGACACACCATGGATATCAATATTTGTATAAATATTGCTTCTTGCTATCAGTCTGTAAGGACTTCAGAAGATATATTAGGGCACCTATCCTTGATAGTAATATTTTTAAGTGCCCAGTAGTTGACTCAAGAATGCTTATATATGTCAGACTTCCAAATAAAAAGAAAATGGGAGATGATTGCAGGAAAGTAGAACAATATATAAAGCCCTTGGACAGTTCCTTGTTAATATAGGCCTTTAAAAATTATGAATCTAAAAGAGGGATAAGTCTACCCCAAGGAGAGATAGTGCTGGACTTCAAATTGATATGTATGTTTTAATGGCAGTATAGATAAAGAGTGTGCCACTCTTCTTTGAAAATATCCTTAAAATTTTAATAACAAAAGTGTAGCCCTTCAGCATCTGTAGAGGTAAGGGAGCTTGACGGGGGTACTGACAAGAGATTTCAAGTGGAATTTGTTGGAGAAAGAGTGAGGACTGGTGGTTGAAGGCAAAGCTCTAGTTATGCTGCTAAAAGTGAAATTAATATTGTTGTTGGTATGATTAAATTTAATAAGAGACTCCTTTAACTAAAGAAATACAAGTATAAAATGGTATGATAAGTTTGATATAGCATTAAATTTTACACAAAAAAGAGAGTCTTTGAGATCAAATGTGACAGGTTAGGTGATTGAAGAGGCGTCATTAAAGAAACTATTTCCAACCTAGATTTTAAATGAGCCATACAAAGAAATCCCAAGAATGTCTGCCACTTAATTTCTAATAAAAATTGGCATCTGCACCAGTATCAAGGACTGTTAGGACCTTAATCTTTTCAAGGGGGATGTGGATGATAATGGTGATAGAAATTGACAGATAATAAGAAGCAGTCTCTGTGTGGTGGGGAATAACCACCCAAATCTATATAGAGTTGATGATTAATCATCAAAAAATCTACAAGTGCCATTTTGTGAAATTTTCAAAAGATATACTGGGATTAAGAAAAAATAATTAAGCCCAACCAGAAAAGTCCTAGGTAAATGGCCTGGGAGAGAATTAAAGTGTCTTCTGCGTAAAACTTAGGACATTGAGAAGGAACAACTGTCTCTGGTTTGGATTCTTCAGGGAAGACACCAAGATTCTGGGCCATTGGATAACATTGGGAGGCGCCAACAATAAAGTACTTGTGGCATGCCCCTATTTTCCAGTAATGATTTGACTTAGGATCAAATTATACAGGATGTAGCAGAGTAGGCCAACTACAAGTTCATTATAAAATAAAGTCAGACCAGGAGAATATTTGGTTTATTGAGTAATTTTAGGGAGAACTCAAATATTAAGAGTTGAACAATAAAAATTTTCCAATATGTACCAAATTTTGACTAAGAAAAACCACATAATCCATGGCTTCTATACTGTCTGCATCATCTAAAGAGTACATGGTTCAGTACACAAAAAGCCCTGAGTGACTAATTTCTGGTGCCTGTTCTGATAAATTATATTGTATTGAGTGACTCTCAGATTATGCATATTTATCAGGGTCAAATTGCAAAGGGGAATCAAATCCAAATGGCAAACTTGAGCAGCAGTAACACATTTCCAATTGAAAGTTTAATTCAAATCAGTTAAATTAGTTAATCTGGTTAATGGTTTGCTCAATTTTTGAGTCTTGTAACTAGGCCAGGTAATCCCAGGTATTAAGGAACCTACTGTGACAATAATAAGCACAGTGGGGGAGAGAAATCATTTGGCATCTGGGAGTTAAGCTTTGGAGATTTTTCAGAAGAGCTTGGCTATTACTTATATAGGGGAAGCCATCTATAAAATGATCTTTTTTATCACAATATGAGCAAAGTTTATTGTTTTTTTCTTAGAATTTTCTTGGCAGTAAAACAGAAACCACCTCCTGGTCTGGGTTTGGTACCAGGAGGAGAAACTGCTTTAGAAGAGAAAGGTTTTTTATAGTGAGACAACCTGAAGGACAACTGGGTTCTATTAAAAAGGTACTTTTAATTTCATTTAACTAACTCCTTGACTAAATTTTTGAGAAATCCATGCAAATTAATGTGAAACAAAAAGTCCTGAGTAGAGGATTTGAGACTAATCTTGTAGAAACTGCAAGCCTAGGCCTCAGAAACTTTTAGTCTAGATAAGAGAGTTTAAAAATTTCTGTTTTACTTTACAAGGGACAAAAATCTTGAACAAAGCTAGAGAAATGAAATAGTATAATGAGACAGAGTCTTTGTCCTCCCCTAAAAGTAACAAAAAAGAGGGTAAAAACTAGTCATAGTCTTGAAGAACTTAAGGGTTTCTTGTATAATGTAAGCTGAACCAGTCCTGATAGTGACCAGTGAGCTTCTCAGCAAGAAAGAGAACCTCATGGGAATCAATAGGTAAATCCTTTCCAAATGCAGTAAAGGGGCCTAAGCATAAGAAAGGGTGTTAAGAATGCTGATAGGAGGTGAAATTTGGACAAGATTCAAGAGTGAACTGAGAACTAATGTCTGTATAGTGTGTGAGCCTAAAGAGATAGACAAGCTCTTATAAAAGATCTTCTTGTAAGGCCTGCCAAAAAGAGAAACAAGAAGAGAAAGCAAAGCTTATAAATTGCTGAAAATACTATAAATAAAACAATTATTGATGTGATAGAAAATGATTTACCCAAGTTGACAGTCCACATGGAAGCTGTTTTGCAGGCAAGGGCTGATTTGGCCACAAAAACCCTCTGTGCTGAAAGTTGGCAAAGTATGTGGTTTTGGAATAGGTAGAGGCCTAGTAGGTAACATGGGCTACTAGGGAAATTAAGGCCTTCCTAGTAGGTAACATTGGATACTAGAGGCAGAGAATATCCAGCCTAGCAAGTAACATTGGCTGCTATGGTGCTGGTTAGGTGTCTCTACCCAGTAGGTAACATTGGCTACTAGAGGAAAGTAAGGCCTCCACTTAGTAGGTAACAACCTGACTACTATGGGTGAAGAAGGTACCAGCCTATCAGGTAATATTAGCTGCTAGAGTTTTAGATAGTGTCTGAACCTAGTAGGTAACAAGGGCTACTAGGGAAGGATGGCTCTTCAACCTAGTAGGTAACATTGACTGCTAGAGAGAATGGGTGATGTGACCTGGAAGATACATTGGCTCCTAGGAAAGGGAAGAGCTGAGGTAGCTCCACAATTCCTTATGCATTTACAGGAAGTCTGTAAGTAAGCATCTTACCTAACAGACTGGTAAGGTGTTGTTGTCTGTGATTCTCTGGAGGCTTTGAGGAGGTCTCAAGCTATCATTGGGGACACATATATTCTCATAGACGTTGTCGGGTAGCTTCTTGGGGAAGCAACTGTGGAACTTGATAATAAACAGGTCTCTGGGAAGTAAAGTTGGTTAATTTGCAACTGAAATCTCAGACTTAACAACCTGAGTGAGTAAAGACAACTGCACAGACATGAGGATTGTCTGTGATTGAATTGCCCAAGTGGAGTTCATTTACAGGGGCCCAGTTATAAACTAGTAGCCTTGTAAACTAATTTCTTGAGATTGAGGTATTAGTAGCAGGGACTGCAGATAAAACCTAGGTAATTCATAGTGAAAACTAGTTGATGGAATTAAGATCATGTAGAAGGACTGTTGAAGGACTGGAAAGTCATGGAGAAGGACTAGCTGAAGAACTGGAAGTTGATTAAGAAGGATTAGAAGCAGTAGATGAAGGAGAAGGAATGATGGACTTGGACTGTTGGAGATAAGATTAATAATAATAAAGAAGCAGGTAAAAGAATTCAGTAATCTGCCAAAAAGATATGATAAAAAGATTTGGACAAATATCATAGAATGAAATAAGTAGAAATAATAAAACAGTTTACAGAAGATACACTGTAAACTTATAAGGAATTGATTGAGTAAGAAGGAGACAAAATAGCTGGAAACAGGACAGAGAAACTTTAAGGACCAAGACTGAAGTTTTACCAAAATGATTAAGGGAGGCAAGAAGCAAACAGAAAGCAATTTCAAATGGCTGAAATGTTGAGGAAAACACAGAGAAACTTGGAGAAATATTGAAGAAATTAGGTTTCACAAATCCCTTAAGTAAAACATAGTTGGAAGTGCTCAAGTTTTCCCAGAGAAACATGTTGAGAATTGCAGCAAAATTGTTCAAAATGCAGAGCAGGTGCTTATGCAGAGCAAGACAGTTCTGGGTTCAAACCAGGATCAAGCGCAAGTCATTTTGGTAAACGTTTTGGCAAAAAAGTTCAATCTGGTCATTTGATTGGCTGCAGGTCAAAGCTTGTTTGATCACTATTTCAAGGGTTTTAAATGAATGGTTTAAGCCTAAAAAATGAGGGAATAGAGCAGAAAGAAACTGGTTTTTAATTGGCTGAAGTGAGTTAAAATATTTAATATATTATAGAGCAGAAAAACTGGATAGTTTAAGCCTGGAGAACCAGATATCTGTGAAAAACAAGGACTGAAACAAGGAACTATAAAAGGGGATTAATATGAAGCTTTTCAGGGACTGTATCAAGTGGAATACAAAGGCCACTAAGGCTATACAGAGAGCTAAAGACCAAGATAAAGGTGCAGGAGCCCAAAATAAAGGAGTGAAACTAGGATAAGGAGCAGGAAGTCATGCAGGGGGAAGGAGTCTAGTACTAAGGAGCAGGAGTCCAATACTAAGGTGCAGGAGCCTAAGACTAAGTACAAGGAGCCCAAGAGATTGTTGGAGGACTCCATGTATTGGCACATATCAATTTTTTCCCAGACCCCTGGGCCATATAACAGAAGGTTTCTAAGGGAATCTTCCTTCTGAAGCAAAAAATCCATTTTGACCCCTTTCCAAATTTCCAAGTAGTACTGTGACGGATCCAGGAAATTCATGCTTGCTTCTTAATTATCCCAGTATGACTCTTTTACGGTTTGACTGGGAATCCTTTATGTAAGCTTTAATGAGCTTGGATTCCGGGCAAGCAATATTGGCGTTAAAATTGTTGCCATCTGGTGATCACTTCCATGTTTTTTGCTTCCCATAATCTTAGCTGCAGACCATCTCATTCATTCCATGGTAGTCTTATTTCAGTTTAAAGCCAAAAACACAAAGCATAATGTCAATTTTATACTTCTGGGAAGTATAATTAACAAAATAAGGGGAAGATTTAAGAAGATAATGATACTTTATTGAGTATGAATATAGGCTAATATATAGTATCATGTCAAGCCACATGTTGTCCATGTACATAATGGAGGTCATGGGGCTTATCTGAGTAATGTTCCTCTTGGTTCATAAGGTTTAATCAAGTTGTGTTCCATTTAGGACCTGGATTGAGTGATCCCTGTCATAGATGGTTAACTGATAATGATGCCACTGGTTTATTGACTGGGCGGTGAACCACTCGGTGAGCCGCTTGGTGATTTACATGGGCATTAATTCCCTGAGAGAGAGTAATCAAAGATGTTGCGACATCTCCCCCTGGGGTGCTGGAAGGCGGAGCCTTAGGAATCTTTTTGAGGATGTCTGGTATACAGGCTTGGTACTGATTCAGTTTGGCGTTGGAAACAGGGAGCCTTAAATTTTTTTGGGCTGCTCTTGCCTTATACAAACAAAGTCAATCATGATGCATACATTTCAGTTCAGTTTGAGCTCCAATCCCTTTAATGAGTTAGGTGTTATTGGGCTTCACTTCCATGACAATGCCTGGTCTGCGTAACCCTGGGTCTAATTTGTGTTGGTTGTGATTGACAATCCAGATCTTGTCTCCAACTTGGACCCTTCTTGTTGCAATAGGATTGCTTCCTGTTGAACTCTTTGTTGTTCCATTATCTCTTGGTCCTTTCTGGCTTGTAGTACTTTTGGGTCATTGCTATCTGGTATCTTTTTTAGAAGTGGCAGTCGTGGTCCTGTAGTTGTACTGACAAGTGAAGGTTTCTGATCATAGACAAGTTCATAAGGGCTTTTGCCCGTATTGCGGTTGACTTGTGTTCTGCAGACCATAAAGGCGGTTAGTAGAATGTCAACCCAAGCTTTTGGATTGTTAGCAGATAACTTGCTGAGGGCTTCCACTAGAGAGTCATTTAGTTGTTCTACGTGTCCATTTACATGTGGGTGATATGGGCTGGCTTTGACGTGTTTTATTCCATTTTTGGCAAGATAGATGTTGGTGTCAATAGCTTTGAGTTCAGTGCCTCCATCTGTGATTAAGAGGTTGGGCTTTCCAAACTTAGCTATGATCTCCTTGCCAATGAATTGTCTCACATTATTGCCTTTGTGATCTTTTGTGGCTTGTGCTACGGGCTATCTGGTTGCATAGTTAATGGCTGTGATGATGTACTTCTTGCCTTTGTTTTCACCAGGCATAGGTCCCACATTATCCAAAAACCATACCTTGAAGGGTTATGTGATGGATACGGGTACTACTGACTTTGGTGGAGCTTTGGTTTGGGCATACTTTTCACAGACCTCACATTGTTCTAGTACTTCTCTGATATCATCTAGAATGTTGGGCCACCAGTAGCGGGTCTTGAGATATTCATGCAAGTTTCTGCTATGGGTGTGTCCCAAGTCTCTGTGATAACAGAGGATTGTGTCAATCTTTTGTGTTGACGGAACATAGGGTACAGTGTTACCATTTGGAAGGATTCAGTGGAGGGTACCATATACGTTTTTGAACAGATGTTTGTTCTTGAGGACTTTCTCTTGGATTTCCATTGGTGTGCCAGGTGGGAACCATTCCTGGAGATTCCCCATTATTAACATGGGCCAGTTGGGGTCGCCATCAGTGCAGAGGATGTGTTTATTGTATAGCCTTGATAGGGAGTCTGCAGTAAGCATCTCTCTGACTGGCTTGTATTCAATTTGCATGGGGTACCTTTGTATGAGACTCATTCATTCAGTTTGTCTTCTTGACAGGTGCTGTTGTGTTTTAAAGAATATCAACAACTTGTGGTTGGTGAGTACTTTGAACAACTGGGCTCCTTCTAGATAGCATTGCCACTTCATGAGGCAGTGTATGATGGCAACCAACTCCTTGTCATGTATGCGGCATCTTTGTTTGCCATCTGATAGCTTCCTGGATTCATATGGCATGGGGAGGAAGTCTTTATGGGCCGTTTGGATACAGAGGACTCCTCCTATGGCATAATCAGAGGCGTTGGTTTCTAGCTCATAGATCCCCTCATGGTTCGGGTATTGCAAGATGGGGCAGTAACCATGCGCTCTTTCAGATGGCGGAAATGTTGATCTTGTAAGGGTGTCCAGACAAACTTGGTTGTTTTCCCTGTGATGGCTGATAAGGGAGCTGTTAGCGCGCCCCAGTTAGGGATGAACCTGCGTACATATGCTACCATTCCAAGGAAAGTGCAGAGCTTGCTCTTATTCCTTGGGGCTGGCATCTCTGTTATAGCGCATATTTTGTCTGGATCCGGCTTGATACTGTCCTTGCTGATTATATGACCAAGGAAGGGGAGTTCAGTTGAGAAGAACTCACATTTGGATGGTTTGGCAATTAGTTGGTTTTCTTGCAGGGTACAGAGGACTACGCGGACGTCTTCCCAATGTTGTTGTAAGTTAGGACTATAGATGATGATGCCGTCCAGTTAGATGATTGCTCTTTTCTCAATGTGTTCCTTGAATACTTCATTCATGAAGGTTACAAAGGTACTGGGAGAGTTTGTCATTCCAAAATTGAGGACAACACATTCAAAGAATCATATTTTCTTCTAAATGCAGTCTTTGGAATGTTTTCAGGTTTCACGCAAATTTTTGGTGATATCCTGCTGTCAAATCAATTTTTGTGAAGATTTGGGACCCCCCAGGGCATAAAAAAGGTCATCAATTAGGGGCAGGGGATACCTTTTCTTTATTGTGACCTTGTTGAGGGCCCTGTAGTCTGTGACTAGGCGGAGGCCTCCATCTTTCTTTGCCACAAAGAAGACAGCAGCATCAAAGGGGGATTTTGAGGGTCTGATAAGGCCTTTCTCAAGTGCTTTTTCAAGGTTTGCTTTCAGAGTGTTGTCTTCTTGTGGTGTGAGGCAGTAGATGGGTTGTGCATTAGGCACACTACCTTTTAGGTCAATCTCATGCTGTATAACCCAATCAGGGGGCAGCCCGGGTAGTGATTCTTGGAATACAGAGGAAAACTCATTGACTAGCTGATCTCTGATTGGGTTTTTTTTGTGTTGAATTTCTGTGTTTTTGAAGTGTATGACTTCATACGTACACATGCTCCAATAAATTTTGCTGATGTCAGTTTCTTTCTCTGTTTCCATGACCTTTACAAATATGTGGTCTCTCATGAGGGTGTCAAGATGTGTTGGGTACACATGATGGTGGACTTCTCCTCGCTGGATAGTGAGGGTGGCACTGTCCCAGTCTATGTGAGGCTTTGTCTTTTGCATCCAATCTAATCCAAGTATGATATTGTATTTGGGGATTGGGATGATGGGGCTGTTAATTGTTGTTTGGACGTCTCCAATTTGGGCCCGGAAAGGTCTGATCTTGTGGGTAACTGGTGTGCTGTGGTTGTCCGCCATGATGACTCTCTTGATTTTACTTTGAATGGTAGGTAACTTCATGAGGTCTGCAAAGCTCTTGTTAATGAGCAATTGGTTGGCTCCAGTGTCAAATAGTGCTGTATCCTGGTATTTGCAAAAACAGAAAGGATAGGTAAGGAGTTTATTTCCATATTGGGCAGCAAACAGTAGAGGGTTGCTGGAGGGAACCTGGATCATGATGATGGAGTCCACGTCTTGTTCTCTGTACAAGTCTTGTGTAGAGGGGGAGGGCGGCTTGCCTAAGCACTCCCCTGAGATTTTCCCTCCTTGTTGGTATCTTTGGTGCTAGCCTGGTTGGCTTGTGCAGTGTGATTCCCATTTTGAGGCTTGGTACTACTGGCTTGGTTGTTTTGCTTATTAGGGCTAGGCTCTCTCTTAACTGCAGGGGTTTCCTTGCGCTTATTGGAGGCGTGTAGATTATCAGACTTCTGAGCTGTGCATTTTCTTTCTAGGAATATATCCTTGAGGTTCTTGCAGCAGGTCATGTCAAACTGACGTCTAATATGTGTAGGAAGGCCATTGTAGAAGTCCAGGTATGGCCCAGGTTCATCAAAGTTGGTGATGTTGAGTGCACGGTCACATAGTTCTTTATATGCGGCAAAGTATTCCTTGATGGTTCCTGTCATTTTGAAGGTTTGGAGTTTGGTCATAATCACCACATCTGAATCCTTCATGGAGAAATTTTTGAGGAATGTGGATTTTAATAATTCCCAGTTTTCCTTCTGGTCAGGATGTTGAGCTAGCCACTTAGTTGCAAAACGTGAAGCAGTCCCTGTGACAAGGAGGGCAATTTTTCTAACCCAGAGTCTTTGGGGGTACTCCACTTGTTCAAACTTGCTCTCAGTGCTGTTGATCCAAAGAGAGGTGTTCTCACAGCGTAGTCCTGCAAAGGCGCCAATCTCAGTGGTATGTAAGCGCTGAAACACAATATTGGGTATCTCAGATTGCGTAGGCGCTGTTGTGGCTGGTGTGGTAAGGAACAGTCTCCAGGTTTTGAGAGTGTTGTACTGGTCAATGGGCACAAGGAGATTATTGTAGATGTCAAGTCCTGGGGGGACGCCTTGTCCTACTTTGTAATCTCTCCAACCGTTAGAAAGTGACATTGCTTGGGTTCTTTTCTTGGGAAGAATTTTTCCTTTGAGTTGGGTAGGTATGGATAACCTACCTGTGCTACCACTGTCAAGTTTATACTTCTGGGAAGTATAATAAACAAAATAAGGGGAAGATTTAAGAAGAGAATGATACTTATTTGAGTATAAATATAGGCTAATATATAGTATCATGACAAACCACATGTTGTCCATGTACGTCATGGAGGTCATAGGGCTTATCTGAGTAATGTTTCTCTTGGTTCACAAGGTTTAATCAAGTTGTGTTCCATTTAGAACTTGGATTGAGTGATCCCTGTCATAGATGGTTAACTGATAATGGTGCCACCAGTTTATTGACTGGGAAGTGAACCACTCAGTGAGCCGCTTGGTGATTTACATGGGCATTAATTCCCTGAGAGAGAGTAATCAAAGATGTTGCGACAATAAAAAGATTGAGGGGAAATCAACCTTTATCACATATAAGTTCTATTTTTTATTCACTATTATCATGTTTCCATTATATACCAATTGGGGTACATTCAGCTGAAAACCCCTCTGGTTCCAGAATCACACCTGTATTCCTATCACATGGTTTATGACATAATGGCGTCATTTAATCCAGATCTTTACCAAAAAAGTCTTCACACTCTTAACCTATAAGAATGTGCCATAATACATTCCAGAATCACCTGATTCCTTCTGTTGAAATGTATCACTTTGGCTTGAAGCATTCCAGATTTCTGGCACCAAACCCCTGTGGAATATACATATTACTGATCCAAGCTATCCTTGTTCCAACTGTGAACCAGCTGATCAATCCTGAATGTATAGACACTGTTTTCTATATTTATTTATTTTTGCATTTAATGATTTTTTGCCTTAAAACCACAAATTGAGGATTTACTTTTGGCTAACCTTAACCAAACTTCTTGACACAGTCAAGGCAATTAAACAATATAGTTAAATCCTCATTAATTATATTCCCAGAATATATTAATTAACCTTCCTGGTAAATTAATAAGTTTGAAGACAACAAGTCTTTACTTGAAACAGTCAAGTCCATTTCAGCCCTATTATTAAATACTCATCAATCATATTCCAGGGTATCACTTAATTAACCTTTCCAGTTAATAAATTGCATTTGAGACACCTAGCCTCATAATCTGAATTGTTCAGATTATTCATTTCTGTCCTCAATTAGTACAGCCTAATTGATTCCTGGGTATCAATTAACCTCCATGGTTAATTAGAAGGTTTGAGACACCTAGTCTCATAATCTGAATTGTTCAGATTATTCATTTTGGCCCTCAATTATTACAGCCTAATTTATTCATGGGTAATCCATTACTACACTCTAAAATCTCCCCAAGGCCAATCCTATTGTTTTGAATTTCAAGCTATGAAATTCATCACAATTCAACCTCTTTGTGAAACCACAGCCCAATGTGACTGTAGTACGGTCATAAGTACAGATAGTCCTTGTGAGTGAGTTGCCCAACATCTTCTACCCTATTCAAGGGGAGGACAATTCCTACACCAAAGCTGTTGAAGTACGCCACTATTAAAACTAACCAGAAGGATTGGTAAAGATTAACTAGACACCTTGAGATGACAGATATGGGAAGGGAATTTATTGAGAATGAGTTTAATAGGTTGTCAAAGGATTTTTACAGGCTCAAAGAGGATTTAGCACAAGCTGAAGTACAAGTGCATGGTGAGTATTTCTTCCTGCTGATAGTGAAAGTGTTTGAAGAGTTTGTAATAATACAAGCCAATTATAAACTTCAAGCTAGTCACCTACCTCTACTAAGAAATACCAACTCCTTCCTGTTGGTCCCTGGCTATGACCCAGGACACACAATGGGGACTGGTGAATAGAACCCCACACCAAGTTAATCCCATTAGAAGCTGAAATAATTTAAGTTATTGCCCATTAGGGTAGCAAGATTTTATACTAAGCCATGTAAGATGTTTGGATTTAAATTCAATAAGTGCAAAAATGTTGGCACAGTCTTTAAAAGAACCTTTAATAACCCTGCTAAAAATTTATAACTTGATATAACAGGTGTCATTGGGTTAGCTAAACATAAACAAATTTAATGAGATAAAGTATGACAAGGATCTTTTTGTAACCAGGTAAATGTGGACATGAAGGATTCAAATATCTCCTTTGTTGAAAAATAGGCAATTAAAGCCAAATGCTTGTTGCCTGACCAAATATATTCTAAATTTATGCCAAAGCTAATACATGAAATTCTTCTTATTTTAAAAAATTTATTAGCAAAAGTAAATATAAGAAGATTTAATGAATAATTAAAATATTTAAGGTAGATTTAAGGTGATTTAAAGAGCTTCAAAAATCTTAAATGAATCATGTGAAAGAATTGAAGATTCATTAATTAAAGTGGTTGATTGGGCAAACCACTTAAAATTTTAGCTTAAGCTTACTCCTAAGAGAGGAGATTTATTTATAAATCTATAAAAACAGTTACAGAACTGTTGGATATGATAGCAGGGGATAAGCAGGGTAAAACATTTTGTGCTTTAAAAATAGGCAAATGGAGAAGTTGGGGGATAATCATATGCTGTTTCAACAGCAGCAACAGAGCTCTATTTCAAAGACAGATATTAAAATAGAGAAGATCAGCAGTCTGTTGATTACACAAGCCATTAAAAAATTGCTTCAAAAATCAAAAGAAAATGCAAGAAAAATATAAATCACAAAAAATGGCAAAATTTGAAGGAAAAAATATAGCTTTAAACCACTATCAATTTCATTTATTTAGAAGAAAAGAGAAAAAATTATTTGCTCAAAAACAATAAAAGTGTCAAAACTGCAAGGTCAACCCCCAGTAAGGTTCCACACAAAAGACTATATATCCCTCAATTTGACTATCCTGGCAGCTGTAGCCAAATGCAGAAGTCAACTTGAGTTACCAAACAAGGAAACATAAACTGATAGCAACCTTGAGCCAGATTCAAGCTCAATATAGCTCTTTCCTCATTATTAGGTCAAAGCCACACCCTTTCTGTCCAAGCAATTGATCAGCAGGGATCCTTTTCCTCCCAAGCAATTTGGTATAGCTATATTTTACCAATATCTCAATAAAGACATATATCTATCCTCTAAAATGCTTCCCCCTGTAATTCTGCTACTACAACAGGGTTGTCACAATTTTTTTAAAATGCCTGTGTGACTGTACTACAGTCACTGCTGAGTATTTAGCCAAATAAATGCTCTGAAATACAAAGATGTTCTGTTTTTGCTGTTTATTGCATATAGATAGGTTTGATTGGAATTATTGAGGTAAAGGTTCCTAGAAACTGGATATCTATGTTTAATAAAAGAACAGAATATGGATGGTCAGTTAGGTTAGGCTAACTAAAAGAATTGAGGCAAGATTGGCCAAATCAATCTTGGAGACTAGGTGTCTCAAAATGGTTTAGTTAATTGGGAAGATTAATTAATAAACATGAGCTAATATAATTAATGAGGATTTAATTATAGTAGCTAATTGCCTTGAATGTGTCAAGAGGTATGGTTAAGTATAACTATTGGAAAACCCCCAGAATTTGGGTTAAAAGCGCTGTGTTGGCAAATTTATTGGGTTAGAAGCGCCACCTAATGGATTCAAGAAGCGCCAAGGCGCCACTATCAAATTTTCTAGGCGCTGAGGCACTGGGGCGCCACCTGGGGATATTGCTGGGCGCCATGGTGGCGCCTGGTTCAAGTTTCAAAGCATTTTAATGGGTTTTAAGGCAAAAAAACCATTAAATGCACAAATAACTAAATAAAGGCAAGGATGCCTAGGAATTCAGGTTTGATCAGCTGGTTCCCAGTTGGAACACTGATAGCTGAGTTTAGGATGTGCAATCCACAGAGTTTTGGCTCTGGGAGCTGGGGAAGCTCTATGCCAAATTGGTACATTGAGATGAATGGCGTCAGGTGACTCCTTCTCATTGTAGGTTAATTCTCATAGGTTGAGAATTATTGGTGATCTTTTAGGTAAAGATCTATGTTGGATGACTCAAATGTCATAGACCACGTGATGCAAATCATTGGTTGAATCAGGAACCAGAGGGGTTTTCAGCCGTGTATGCCCCAAATGGTATATAAGCAAAAACAGTTAAACATTAAAAAATATATTCACATTGTTGGTTTTGACGCTTTCCCCTCACCTATTTTTCAATTATCATGTCCTCTTTGTTGAAATTTGAGAGAGTTGAATTTGGAGTCCTTTGTGTGGAGACTGCTGCAGCAAGGAAGGAGGTTCCTACAAGTTTATTGGAAGAAGCTTGGACCAGCCTGGAGGTCACTAAGACTGTTCCTGCCAAATCTTTAGTAGAAGTAAAGGCTGCATTTGAAGAGCTGTATTATGATTACTTTGCAAAGGAAGAGACTCCCGCCCAAGGGAACCAAATTTTGCTTGGGATGGTTGGAACTTATTGGTAGGATGGGATGAAATCTTGCAACAAGTAAAAGAGATGGCAAATTGTGAAATTGAGGCATTGAGAGCATGAGAGGAAAAAAGCGTTGAAATCATGGCTTGTTGGCGGGATGACAATAAAGTGTTATCCAATAAAATTGCCTCCTGGAGGCAAAGCTCCTCAAAGCTTTGTCCCAGAAAGGTAACAGCAATAAGAGTCAAGGGCAAGATAATGGTAGTATGGACTGGTTAGGCCTGGATCCGCCACACAACTACAGAAGTTGAAAGTGATTGCATGAAAGTACCTGAAGAAGCTCCAAAGTCATGTAATGCCAAGATTAACAATTCATTGCCTGCCAACTATCCCATTCCACTCCCAAAAGGGAATTCCAGACAACACCAATTGTTTGTATCAAAACCGCAAGCTCAACCTGCCAACAAGGTTTCAACCAAGTGGGTTTGTGACCCGCAATCCAATTATCCGGTCACCCAAAGCCAGACTAGGAAATCAACTCAAATTACCAAATCCAACAACATGAACAGATGATGATCCTTCACAGTGGATACCTCAATTTGGCGCTTGACTCATTATCAGGATCAAGCCACCCCCTTCTTCCATCCAGCCGTATGGTCACCAATCTTGTTCCTACTATCCTTGACTCACATGAACTATATAATCACCATCTCTCAATAAAGATTATTATCTAGTTTCTAAATATTTTTTCCCTGTGTAACTCTGCTAAAACAGCACAGTTACAACACAAGCTATTCTCATGCAACTCATAAAAGACAAAAAGCAGGCTAGTATGGGCAATATATGTCATAGAAATCATTATAAGGGGCTCAAATAGATCAATTGCCACTAATTAACCAATGCCAGATAGTATAAGGAGACTTGAAGGCTATTGGTCATCCCAGAAAGCTTACAAGCATCAAAACAAATGCTTTGGAGAAGTATATTTTGTTTAAGACATAAACACTGGGCTATAGCTGTGTATTTTAAAAGAAAGCTTTAAGATTGATTAAGGAACAGTTGAAAATAAATAAACGTTTCAATCAAAAAGGCAACTTTGCATTAGGGCTTACT
The DNA here is from genome assembly GCA_014839935.2 of Entomophthora muscae. Classification (NCBI taxonomy): domain Eukaryota; kingdom Fungi; phylum Entomophthoromycota; class Entomophthoromycetes; order Entomophthorales; family Entomophthoraceae; genus Entomophthora; species Entomophthora muscae. The sequence goes on from QTSX02006489.1 coordinate 74,678, forward strand.
GCAACTGATATTGGTGCCCTGGCTGCTAATATATCTCACAATGTGTAGAGGCGCTCATAGAGTTGCCCCATGATGTATCTAGTTCCATGATCCTTCCTGCTTTGAATGATGAGATATGGGTGATACCCCTAAATCAGGGGAAAAGCCAATCCCATACAGCAGCCATTTGATAAGCTTCCAAGACACCCACCATACTTGGATCATGCCCCAGTACCACCCCCTGTGAATTGTGGCTAAAGTTTACAATATGAAAGTGTTAAGCTATAGTCAAGGCTGACATCATATCCTTTTTCTCTGCCTTTTCCTCCTGGACCCCTCTCTTCCTGATTCTGAATGCTGAACTATAATAAGTCCATTTGCAACACTGTTATACCAGGATGAGAAGGTCAGGTATCAATCAATAATACCTTATCAGAAATATTAAGCCAGGACCCTTATTTCCAGGATAGCGCTCACCAAAACTTCTTAAGGGGACCTGTTTAAGAGAAAAGGGGGAGTTTTGGACCGGTATGGAGATAGCTTTATATTGTATGGAGCTCTTTATGGCTTATATAAAGAGATTTTGAGCTCAACTGAGGGGCCAATATAATTTATTAGGTTTTTAGATTGTCATGGAAAGGGGATTGATGATGGTGACCTTGTTGCTTTTATTGCAAACGGTTTACACTGAAGAAAAACTTGGTTGGTATTGATCATATACCCCATAATTTTTTTGGAAATAGAGAAGAAGAAACAGTGGTTGTACTCATTTTAAAAATAAGTGGTTCATATCTCAAAAGACATCTTATACCTATCATAGAGCGCTAGGCCTATTAAGAGCTGACTTGAAGTCCAAGCTCTCTGTTGCAACTGAACCAATGAGGGTTCAGTACTTGGGATTGGGGAAGACAACAGTCCAATAGGAAAGGACAGAATAATAAGAATAAGGTATCATTTATTGTAGAATATTGTGGTTAATATACCATATGGGAGAGCCACATGGCCACAAGGGGGTGGCATAGTGGGAAGTTCCATGTAAGGTTTGGAGCCAAGGAATAACTTGTGTGGGGATCAGCAGGTCAAATTGGCAACACTCCTAATTAGGATGAAGTACCTGCCATTCAACATTGCCATCAGATTAATCCATAACATTAGATACGTCAAGGGGCAACTCATTGAGCGCCCCCTGTGTATTGTAAGATACTTTAGCAGGCAAGCCTAGAAACTTGGTTGCAACACCCCCCTTGCCCCTGTTTGTTGTCAGACACCAGGACTGGAGTCTGCGGAAGGTCTGGGAAGGTCCGCATGAACAACCTTTGTGTGGGGATGGCGCGGCAGGGGCGCAAGCGGTCATGGTGAAACTTCTTGGTATTTCCTTGGGTATCCTCAAGTTGGTAGGTGTGGTTGTCATAGACTGCAGCTACCTTGAAAGGCCCTAGGTGGTTGGGTTCTAATTTTTCAGAATTGGGATTGAGGGTATAGACAGGGTCACCTATGGCGTATCTAGCTTTGAGGTGTTTTGTCCCTCCCGCAATCTGCTTGTGTTTGATCTCCCAGGCTTTGGCACACCATTGGTCTAGGGAGGGCGTTATCACTAGAGGGGGCTTGTCGGGAACCTTGGACCGTAGTTTCCCCTGTTCAACCCCAGTCAGACTGTCAGGTGTTCCAAAGGCCAGGGTGCTAGGGCTGAACCCAGTGCCCCTGTTGATTCTTGCTTGCAGGATCAGTAGGGCGGTGGGAAGATGTTCAGTCCACACAGTGTTTAGGTGCTCTTGTGAGAGCTTGGCAATCAGTTGAACCAGGGACCTGTTTAACTGTTCCACGCGGCCATTGGCTTGCGGATGGTAGGGGGTTGTGACTATATGCTGGAGCGCGTTCTTGACGCAGTATGCCTTCACAACGTGTCCAACAAGTTTGGGTCCGCCATCTGTGATGAGACGCTTGGGCCGCCCAAAGCGAGCCACAACCTCTTTGCCAATAAAGCGGGTAATGGTGGTGGCAGTGTGGTTGATTGTTGCCCACGCCACTGGCTAACAGGTGAAGTAGTTGATAGCGGTGATAATATACTTCTTGCCCGTCTGTCTTTGGGGAGCGGTCTCACAATGTTGAGAGCTCACTGCTCAAAGGGTTCCATAGCCTTTATGGGTAGGACAGACTTGGGAGGCGCAGGTTTGGATGTATTATTCTCACACAACCCACACATCTCAAGGAGGTCCAAGATGTCTTGCCACATGCGCGGCCACCAAACCTTATGTTATATGATCTCAAAGAGGTTACACCCTCTGATGTGACCCAAGGTTTGGTGGTAGTGCAAGATGGTGTCCTTTTGTTGTGTGGTGGGAATGTACGGCGTCTTTTCACCTGTCTCTGCCCAGCGGCAGACATTACAAGCATTGATGGTGAACTGGCTTTTGTTGTCCTTCAGCTTGGAGATGGTGACCAAGTTAAGGCCCTTGTAGCGGGTTGCCTCAGGGCGCAGGTAGAGCATGGGCCAGTCTGGGTCCAGACCATCATCCCCAGTGATGGACGCTACATAGAGCCGTGAAAGAGCGTTGGCTGTGACAAGTTCCTTTCCAGGCTCTTATTTGATGCGTAAATGATAGGGGGATAGACTCTCAACCCATCCTGCCTGGCAGCATGTCAAATGAGACTGTGTGTTGAAGTATTGTAGTGACTTATGGTCCGTCAGAACGCGGGGTGGGAAGGTCATACCTTCCAAGTAACAGCGCCACTTCTCAACGCAGTGTACAATGGCTGCCAGCTCCTTATCATGGATGGGGTAACATTGTTCCAAGTCAGTGAGCTTCCTGGACTCATATGCTACAGGAAGGAAGACGCCATCATCAGTTTCTACCCTTAGCAAGCCCCCTATGGCCCTGTCAGAGGCGTCAGTCTTGAGTTTGTACTGTCAATTTTGGTTGAGAAACTGCAGTACTGGTGCAGTTGTGAGTTTTTGCTTCAACGTCTCAAAGGCTTGATCTCTGGCGGGGGTCCAATGGAAGCGCTGTTTAGTATTGATGAGCTCAAAGAGAGGTGCAATTAGTTCTCTGCAATTGGTGATGAACTTGCGTACATAGGCAACCATGCCCAAGAATGTTTGCACTTGGCCCACATCAGTGGGGGGCGGCATGCTAGTGATTGCCTTGATTTTGGCAGGGTTGGCTTTATCCCTTGGGCAGATATGGTGTGCCCAAGAAATAGTAACTCCAACTTGAGGAACTCACATTTAGAGGGTTTAGCTTTTAGCTGATTTTTCTGAAGGGTGTTGAGGACAGCGCGGAGGTGTTGGAGGTGCATGGTTTGAACTTGACTGAAGACAATAATGTTGTCAAGGTACACAACCACACACTTTCCAATCAGTTCCTCAAAGGCTTTGTTCATCAACATGGCAAAGGTGAAAGGAGCGTTGATCATTCCAAAGTTCATGACACAACACTCAGACAACCCATAGCGTGTGCAGAAGGCAGTTTTTGCCTCATCCCCTGGTGCAATGTGGACCTGGTTGTACCCTGCAGTGAGATCAATCTTACTAAAGACCCTCGCGCCTGCAAGTGTATAAAACAGGTTGTCAATCAGCGGCAGGGGGTACTTATTTTTAACTGTCACCTTGTTTAAGGCGCGGTAGTCTGTGACCAGGCAAAGAGACCCATCCTTCTTAGCTACAAAGAAGACAGCCGCCCTGTATGGAGATAGCAAGAGGCAAATAAAGCCCTTATCAAGCGCGTCCACAAGGTGCTGGCAGAGGGTTTCATCTTCCTTTGGCGTGAGACGGTATAATGGTTGTGCTTTAGGTAATGATCCTTGAAGTTGTACAGTGTGCTGGATCTCCTGGGGCGGAGGTAGTTGTTTGATTGTTTTGCTTAATACATCCTTATACTCCTCAAGGAGTGCAGCTAGCGCTGGTGGTGGTGATGATGACAAGGGAGGGGCTGCAGGTGATTCTGCACGGATAACTTTGACTGAACATTGGTTAAAGTCTAGTTCCCCCCTTGAAATTGTATGAGCCCGTCTCTGTTATCCTGACAAACACAGTGTCATGTAGTAGCTTGTTCATTTCCACGGGGTAGATCTGGAACACCACCCCATTCCTATTGAGGGTGATGACAGAGGTATCCCAGTCAATGTAGGGACAGTTATACTGGAGCCAGTCAAGGCCAGCAATTACGTCGTGACTGAGGTCTGCCATGATTGGCCCAGAGAGTTTAACCTGGACGTTCCCCATTCTTACGGAGAAGGGTACCATCTTGTGGGTGATGGCCACTCTGCGGGAGTCAGCTTCACGTACTGCTTTGAATCTGCTGGGTACTTGGTCTAATTGTTGGGAGTCAGCAAACGCCTGATCTACCATGGTGTGATCAGCCCCGGTATCTACCAGTAACTTGTGGGTGTTCCCACGGAATCAGAAGGGATAGGACAAGTGTGTTACTTTATTTGAGGAATGAGTGGCTTGCAACACAGGGTCATTGCTATGGACCTGAAAGACGTCTAGGGTTTTGACCTTGTGAAGATTGTAGTTGCGGGAGTTCTTTGCAAGCAAGGGCTGAGAGGGCGGGTCAGTTGGGGTTGTAAGGCCTATTGTTGTTACAAACCCCAGGCTTTTCCCTGGTCCTCAATTAGCGCTAGCTGGAGCTCCCCCTCACGGGGGCGTTTAGCTGCACTTTCTTGTTGACAACAGCCCACTTGACCTTGGCCATTGTTAGGTGCAGGACGTGGTTGGGGTGGAGCATTATTGGTGCAGGGAAGCCCATTGAAGCCTGGTTATTGGCCTCTACAATGGCTTTATAACAGTCATCAATAGAGGTGCAGCAACTGACAGGGACCTACTTGCAAATATGGGGTTTTAACCCATTAACAATGAGAGTGAGCAACATGGCATTCCCATTGGTCACGGCTTTGAGGCGGCAGCAAGGGCTTGTTGCCAAGCGGCAAGATACTCAGGGATGGAACCAGTCTTCTTGATGGCTTTGAGGGGAGTCCCCAAGACAATGGGAGAGAAAGTTTCACTATATTGGGATTTGGCGGTGTCTCAAAATGTCACCCAGGTGACGTCAAACTCCTGGCTGGCCCAGTTGGTGAACCACACAGCGGCGGGCTCTGTAAGGATACCAGATGCCGTGGCAACCCACATGGACTCTGGGACCTGACAGATACGAAGGCGTGTTTCAGTGAACTGGAGCCAACTGACAATGTCAGCCCCTTTGACACTGCCAGTGAAGGACTCTAGTTGGAGGTTGAGCATACGTTGAGATAGGTCCAACTGTGGCAGGGTGACACTATTGTCACGCTGCCTGAGGCAGAGCCAATTGTATACACTGGTAAGAACTAGCTGATCTTGATAGATGACATAACCTTTGGGAATGTCCCACTTGGGGATTGGAAGGAATGTCTCTTGTTGTGGAGTAGCCATGCGGCCTGTACTCCGTCCTTTCTTGGGGGGAATTTTGTTTTTTTTAAAATAGGTTGTAAACCTACTTCTGCTACCACTGTTGCAACTGAACCAATGAGGGTTCAGTACTTGGTATTGGGGAAGAAACAGTCCAATAGAAAAGACAAGAATGAATAGAATAAGATGTTTTTGTAGAATATTGTAATTAATATACCATATGGGGAAAGTCGCAAGGCCACAAGGGGGTGGCATAGTGGCATGTTTCATGTAAGGTTTGGAGCCAAGGAATAACTTGTGTGGGGATCAGCAGGTCAAATTGGCAACACTCCTAATTAGGATGAAGTACCTGCCATTCAACATTGCCATCAGATTAATCTATAACGTTAGATATGTCAAGGGGCAACTCATCAAGCGCCCCCTGTGTATTGTAAGATATGTTAGCAGGCAAGCCTAGAAACTTGGTTGCAACATCTCCATGGAACCTGTTCATGATTCATGAAGTCTGGTGAGCCATACCATGCACCCTTGAAATATGAAGATATTTCATGGTGTAAAAGGGTTAGCTATAGATTAAATGTATCTGATGGCACCAGAGAGACAAAGGATCATGAATTGATTGCTCTATAACTGGTTGAGATAACGAAGTTGGACGGATTGCAGAGGGTGCATTTTAAATAAGGTTATCAATCTTTCAAAGACAGAATTTTTTTGGATGTGGATTAAGATATATTTATGATGAACCAGAGATAGGTTAATATAATTTACAGCTTTGGGGCTGTTATTGATCTACCATGCAACTCATCATAATATTGGTATTTACTTCTTGAAAGTGTATAAAGTGAGATAAAGGGGGGAATTAAGAAGAGAATGATACTTTATTTGATAAGAAGATGGGTTTTGTATAGTATCAGAGGAAGCCATATGTTGTCCATGTATGTCATGGCATCCATGGGGGTTTCATGTAAAGTCATATAGGACTCAAAATGTTGGATCCCAAACAATATGAGGGGATCTGGTAGAGGTGCCACAGTCTATTTGGTGGTTGGGTTATTTCATGGAGAAATGATTTCCCATGAGAGAGTAATTGAAGATGTTGTGACAATATATATAAGCATTGTGCTTGCTCAAAAAGAAGTTGATCATATATTTAAGTTTTATGTATAGGCAGCAATAGAAAAGGCCTTGATGGGAACAATTAAACTATTCTTAAAATTTATAAAAGTTATAATATTTGGCTTTATAACTATAATTTCCTATAATACTGTAAGGAGATGAACATACTTATAAATAATATAGCTATCACTTTAGCTGGATCATAAAGATAATGACCCTTATATAGTTCTAGATACTGGTATGGGCTTGCAGCAGTAGGACACGCCATTTTGAAAACAGCATATCAAAAAACGCCATCTTGAAATACGGCATCTCGAATTTTTGCTATCTCAATTCACTAGTAAAAACGCCATTTTGATTTACGGCATTTTGACTAAGAAAAAACGGTTCTAAAATTTTAGATTTTTGAACCCCCCAAAAAACCCTAAAAAATTCTCAAAAATAAAATTCAAAAAGCATTTCTAAGCTTAAAAAAGCCTCAGAATTCCAAATCTGCAATAAAAAATGGGGTAAATTAGTAGCAACAAGGTTGTGTAAAGTCCAAAAGTTAAAATATCCCAAAAATAACTATTTTCATTGATTTTAACTACAAACTATACTTTAAAATAAGCATAGAATTGTACCAAATACTAAATAAAACTAAAATAATGATAAAAGTAAAGGAAAAAAGAGAGAATATAGAGTGGGTTTTATTGGAAATAGGCTCAAACATTAGTGGAAAGAGCAACTGAGATGGCTTGAAGATGCTCAAGCTTGCTATCCTTGGGATAGTAAGCAAGGTCCACCTTGCTGATTTCAGTTTACTTTTTCACTGCTTTGGTTTGCTTGGGGGGATCATCCTTGGTCTTGATGCCTGTTTTAAAGAGGCGGGCGGAGATGGCCTGCTGAGTCTTGAGATGGGCCATGATTTTGTTGAATTTGGGCTTCTGAACCCGTACCCTTGTGGCAAATTGACTTTGTCATCCTTCAAGAGAAGAGGTGGTCTTGATTAGGCCATCCTTTACTTGCTTAAAGCATTTCCATGTGATTGAGTCACCGCCTTTTCTGATGTGGCGTGCTCCTTGAAACACTCCAACCCATTGAGTTTCAAAATACTCTATGAATGGAGCAAAGGCTGCCTGGTTGGCAATAATGTAGGGATGGCAGAGGAGAGCGTCATAGAAGGCATTGGTTTCCTCCTTCTGCACAAGGTCAAGGACAGCAAATTAATTAAAAAACGTCCTTTGCTTCTTTGGTGCCTTCAGTGTAGACCAGCTCATGGAGGTCAGAGCACTTTTGAAGGCGGCAGTAGAGTGCCTGCCAAAAGTGAAAGTAGCATCCCTGAGGGGAGCTCTTGAAGACTCTAATAAAAGCATTGGCCTGAGCCTGCTCAAAATCTACTACCAGGTATTCATGGTATGGAAGGCTTTCAGGCCTTTTCTTTATGGGGGTGGCTTCCTCTGACTGGGCCTTTTTCTTGCGCCCTCTAGTCTCCTTTGGCTCCTCTTCAATGGTGGGGAGGATCTCATCAAGCTTGGCCTTTAATATTGTTAGAGCCCGGACATAGGTTTCTTGCTTCTTTTTAGGAAGGAAAAAGAAGACAAGGGGAAGAACCAGATTTCAAACCTGCCCATGGATATTCCAAAGCTGGCTGAAGAGCTTTGGGTAGGTGAAAAAGGTACCATCTGCAAGCCAGGTCTTGCATTTTATAGGTTGCAAAGATCCTGGGAGGTAGCAAAGCAGATGATCTGCTCTGGGGCATGTTGCCCATCATCGTGAAGGAGAAATCTCTCTTTGTGCTGTGAAAGCTTTTGCTCTTCAGTTAAAATCAACTGGTCAATCAATGAAGCACTGACACCTTCAGTGCTCAGAGCATATCTCTGGTCAGTGAGATATCTCTGAAGTTTTGAGGCGCCACCAACAGTTGCAAGTTGGGTATCATTTAGATTAATAAGTGCATCATTTATAACTTCAGTTGCAGTTTGGTCTTTGGTGGTTGTTATGACCTGGCAAAGAAACCAGCGGATCAGTTGATACAGTGGATCAAAGGGCTCAGCACAGCTATGCCTAATAGTCAGGGCTTTAAAATGAGTGAACCCATAGGTGGTGAGTCTAGCTGGACAGCCAACGTTATCACATTTGAAGTGATGCTGACGGATGAGCTTCTTCTTGTTGTTGCAGCTGAAGCTGTAGCCCTTGTGGACAAAGCTAGCACCCCCTTTCTTGGTCATAATTGGATAGCTGGTAGGGTAAGTTAGGGGCACAGCAAAGGAGCCATTTCTGTTGCATATATTATGGATGGTATTAAGATCCCAGAGCTCAATTGGCTCATCTGCAGGCGCACCAGGCTCAGGCTCATGCTCTTCTTCATCCTCAGGCTCTGAAGTGGGGTCAGAGTGGCGTTTAAAGTTGAATAACTTCTCTTGAGGGTCTGACAGGGAGTAAACAAAAGGATAATGGGAGGGGTTGGGCTTGTTTCCTCAGGCTCTGGTGAGGGCGTAGGGGTCTTGGGGGAGCTTTACCCTTAGCAGGCTGCTTTTTAGGGGTAGTTTTGGCCTTTTTGGCCTTTGGAGGAGTGGTCTTGGACTTTGAGGCCTTGGAGGCCTTGGACGCAGCTTTGGTGGTAGGCTTGGGAGGCATCTAAAAGTGAATTAGTATCAAAATATGAGCAATTTGGGGGTTGTTTTTAAAGAGAAAAACAAGAATGTTTTTAATATAAAAGTCTCAATTTTTTTACATAGAATTGTAGAGGAGATCAAATAATATATACTATCAAAATTTCAATGTTTTTTATTTGAAAAAATAATTTTTTATTAGTAACGCAAGTAGGCAAAACTTTGAGTTTTGACTGAAAACTTGCTCTCGAGATGGCGTTTTTGAAGTGACATAATCAAGATGCCCTAGCTCAAAAACATAGTGTTTTTGACCATTTTTTATATTAAATTAACAAATTTACGGTGGAGCTACCTCAACTGGGCCAAAGAGTAAAACTTGAATTTCTCAAAAACTAGCTTATACAGCTGGGGTTAAAAAGTACCCAGTTGTTTAGAGGAGGCCAAAAAATATATATTTGCAAATTTTCATATGTTTTCTTACATTTTTTGCTTAAGTGGTTTTAGATGTGAAACTATACTTTTGAAAAGTGGAAAGCAAGAATTGCGGTGGGGGAATTGATATAGCGTAGCCTTGCATCATAGGTAATTTCCCCTTATTTTTCCCTATCCATTGTGCTCCTTGAATCAATTGGGTGATGTGAAACTCAGTGGAATTTGAAGTGAGGTAAATCAAAATGGCATAATCAACCTCTTCTATATTAAAATCACTATTAAAATATTTTATTGATGAAACCCTTATCACTGTATCCATGTATAATAAAGTTATAAATTACATATAAAAAAACTGGTTTTTTTTACCCAGCAATAACAATCACTAGAAGGACTATCATAGTGGCGTCTTTTTACGTTGTTCCTTTTATAAGTGTCTTAGATTAATACTATAGGAACATCTTCTGGCACTATACCACAGGCTTTATTTTAGTTTGGGTATTAACTTATTTTAGTTTAGGATAGATGGCGTAATTCAAAATGACGTAAAGTCGAGATGGCATAAACACGCCCCACACTAAGTGATTTCATGTGTAAATAAAGTTAGCGAAATAAGATTTAATTAATCTGACTCAAAGTGACAGAATTGAGATGGCGTAAATTTGAGATGCTGTATTATAAAAGTATATGTAAATTTTAGCTATTTTATTGTTTTTTTTATTTTTTTGTGATTCAAAATCACTAACGCACAAAACGCCATCTCGAATTAAATTCAAGATGCCATTTTCGAGATGGCGTGTCCTACCCTTGCAGCACTTGGGTAGTCCAGTTTAATGCGAAAGCTTTATACCTCTCAGCCACAAATTAGGTTGGGCTGTGGTTAATTGTTCTAATGACACTTGATGTCACTGGTTGGCGTGGTTGAGCCATCTTTAAATAATTTGCCACAGATCCACCTACGATTTCCGTGAGGGCAATCATGCGTACATTATCGGCTAGCAAGCTTCATCCCTAGATTTGCCAGACAAAAAAATCTGCCTAAGTTCATATCTAAATATTCTATCTGCTTCTGAGATAAATAGGCTATTTCTTAACCATATATTTTCCTATATTTAAATTAATAAGAGTAGTATTTATTGTCAAGATGGATAGGCAGAACATAAGCTACTTGCAATGGCAGGGTATATGGCTCCCTTTTAATATATGAAGGTTATTGGATTGGAATCCCACCTCCAGTGCCATTACCTAGGATTGCCGCAGGGCGTAACTGTTCTAGACTGCAATTCCGTGGGGGATTTGGGCTGCTGAGGTTGGGCCGCTTTGAAAAACTTTGAATTGCAAAGGAGTTTAAGCAACCAATGGTTTTGGCGGCGTGGCTTGATTTCCGAGCTTTGAGCCAACAGTATAACATGGATGGTGATTCGGAATAAGATGGACTTGGATAAGCTTAAAATTCCCTGAATGATGGCAAGTCGTTCGGTTCCTCACGTTGAAATTCAAATAAATGTTTATTAAAATTATCAAAGTTGAATCGAAACAAGAAGAGTAGGAAATATGGGGTTTAAAAGCTGTTCGCTTTTCTTCCTTTTTCCTGTGTGATTTATATTTCAAAATAGTGAAGTTTATTATATCCGGCAGGTGAGAAATAGCATCACTTCAGAGTTGATTCGGTGAATTTTTAATGGCTTATTGTTTACCGTTGATTGGAAGGACTAGATTTATATTTGAATGATTGTTTTTGTTTGAAGTGTAAATAAATACATAATCAAAGAAGCCCCTGAATCACAGATGGGTTATAATGAATGGGATGGAAGCATGCTTGGGCGCCACAAGTGGAACTTTATGGCTCAAAAGTCACTTGTAAATTATTTTTTGAATGTGTAATATTCGGTGAGAGTCATCAGTTGTACTTTCTTGCAAGCTGTGAGTTCAGGCTTAAGCTGCTTCGGTCAATTTCTGTATATAGGTCACTCAATCCAAAGATTTATTTAGTAAGATTTAAATATCAGTATTCCGTTTTGGCTTCAGCAGCTTAGAGATCCGGAACGTACCAGGGCAGAGCCAAATCATCCTAATCTAAAATAATGTTCAGTTATTTAATTAAATGTCTAAATAAACAGTTAGTATTGCATTAACTTTAGAAGAAAAACATTCAGTGATTAAATATTAACGATAAGATGATTGTGCTTCCTTAAAAAAATGACAAACCAATTAAGTGAGGAATAGCGTCTAGGTTATGCATTCCTGCGGAAACAATTCCGTGATTTGATTGCGAGACAAAGCTTGAGTTCCTTGGAAATGACTAGTTTATTATTCCCAGTGAAATTCTCGGGTTGAAGGACATGATTGGATTGAAGAGCTATACCGCTGAGGAGCCTAGCGTGTAATCGTTTTTAAAGGTCAAGCAGTAACAAGCGTTGTCATGTTTATTTGCTTTCTTGTTTTGCCGGTCTTTTCTGGATTCATCTCTAACCCTTTTATCACCAAAACTATATTTACAGCCACTTCCTTCAAAGACTGTCCAGGCCTGACCAAGATAACCTCATATGGCGAAATTGACACTGAGTGCCCTATCACTTTAGACAACTTGACTTGTCCCATTAGCTTTGATCTTACCAAGGAGCGTGTCGGGGAACTAAAACCGCCCGTATTCAACCGCAAGGACAACATCCATACCGCACTCAACATAGTGCGGGTGTGGTCGGGGGCTAAAGCCATCTCAAAGTGTGAGTTCTGCTATGAAAACGAAGAGTGTCACTTCTATATCCAATGGACAAAGGCCGGGGGATGGGCAGTAGAGTTTTTAAAGCAATGGCGAATCACCACAGATACCCTGGACCCCAGAAAGTCCATCCGCATCAAGCATATTGGATCTAAAGCCATGCACACCTCCTTCAAAGGCCCACTCAAAGCCACTGCTCTTGTTAATCAGATCGCCTTGAACGTATCTTGGATCGAGACGAGTGCCCACAAACCCTTTTGTATCTTCTGCCAACCCAAGCATAGGATGCGCTCCTTCCCCGCCTTCTACAAGGATCTTCCAATTGGGATGCTGGGGATCCAAAGGTTTCCTCTTCCCTATATGTTTCCTGTACTGAATGAAGGGTTTGTCAGTTCCAGTCTCTAAGTTATTCGATAACTACGGTTGCTATAATTTGATAAGTATTCTAATATAAGCTTGCAAACATCGGCTTTATTGATAAAAAGCGGAACTTCATCCATTCTATTTACATATCCAAAGCTCTTAATGGCTTGGGCTAAATACCATATCTCTTTTAATCAAGTAGGGGGTTCAACCCCGACCCTATTCCAGCTTGACTTTTAGAAAGTCGACCCTTTATAATTGTTGCAACTGATCTAATTATAGTTCATTATTTAGATTGGTGATGACAACAGTCCAGGAGAAAAGAACAGAGATTAATAATAACATAGCAGCTTTATTTAGATATTAACACTATTATACTGTAAGGGGTATACTAACCCACAAGGGGGTGACAATATGGCGTGATCTGAGTATGGTTTGGATGATAAATAACTTATTGAGGGACCAGCATATGAAATTTGGGTTGCTCCTAATTTGATGAAGTTGCCCATATATTGAAATCTGAAGCACAGGAGATTATGTAATTAGATATATTGGCAGACAAAGTATTGACCTTGCTTGCAACATAATTAACTGTAATTATTATAATAATAACTTAAAACATTATAATCAAGTCTATGCATGCAATATTGATCAAAAGTTCCATAAAACCCCTAAATAATAACCTCAATCAATAATGATAGGGAGAAATTAATAGATCTATCTACATTTACTATAAAGTAATCCTTCTCTAATTGATAAGAAATATGATCAAGATTGGAAATCTGGCCATCTGAGACCAGCTATTGTGTTACCCCATCCTTCCCAACTTGAATTGCTTCTGTAACCCCTTCCAGTGAATCTCCCATGCCTCTGGAACTATATGGATCCCTCTTCAGCTTCACAGCCACCTTATAAAGCAAATCCCAGATGCTCAATAGGTTTAACCTTTCTTCTAAATTTCTTGTTTCCCTGTAGTTCAACCCTTTCCATCTTAACCCAACTAGAGAAAGAGTGTGCAAATACCATTTTCAGGATTAAAAATGGAGGTCCAGAAAATAAGGTCATGGCTCCTCACAGTAACAATTGAATGGCCCAGCTGACCTTAACCCTGCAGCTGATTAGATTTTTTTGGCTGGGACTCAAAATAAATGGGTTTGGTTCCTACCCCAACCTTCAATAATACCCTGATCACAGATAAGGCATGTTGTGAATGCCCATATTCACGCTCTTTTGATTTTGACTTTGTTGGGTTCTTTTGAGGACAGATCCCTTGCTTTTGCCTTTGCTCCTCAAAAGGGATCTATTTATAAAGATGGAAATACTGCTGTTTGTCTTCCTTCCCCGCGCAGCTCAGTCACCCCACTCATACTTGTGATGAGTGATCCCACTGTTCCTAAATTGTTTTGGGGTGACATCAAATGATATATATTCCATTTTGCTATTACCAATAATAATTAAGCTCTATTCACATTTTTGTCTTTGTGTCTTCCAGTACTTTGGAGCCTCTCTCTAGCCACAACTATTAGAGATATATCATTCAGGACACAAGGTAATTGCTTCACCTTCTCTGCCAGCTAACCCAAGCGTGAAAATCCACATGAGAGCATTGTTGCAGGCAAGGGCAAGGGAAGATTTAGCCACAATAAAGATTAAATGCCTAGAAGCAGGTAAATGCTGGTTATTTTGTTGATTTATACAGGTTGTAGCCAAGAGAAATGAAAGATACAAGCTAGGGAGAGAGAGCAAGGTGGCCATGGGCACATGCAATGGATGAGGATAAGGGCCTGGCTAGCTGGAAAGGGATGTACTGGAGGAGCTGTGAGATCTTGAGACCAGCTTTAAGGAAGGTGCAGTTGAACAGCTTTACCTAGGATGGAGGGGTAAGGTTTCTCCCTGTGATTATCAAGTAACTTTGAGGAAATATTGGAACTATTAAACAGTATTTGATGTGCCCAAAACCATCATTGAGGTGGCTGTCTGGAGAAGCAGCTACAGAACTTGATGATTTAGAAGCTTCTGGGAAGTGAAGTTGGTTACTTTTTTCCCTGAAAGCTCAAAATAACCACTTTAGTGATGAAAAAAGTGGCAAGACATGAGGAGTTTCTGTTGCTGATGGGCTAAAGTGTAGGTCACTGATGGGGATCAAGTCTAAGTTGATTCACTTCTGGGGACTTATTGACTGATGGGAACTACCATGATAGAGAAGCTCAGATGGAAGCCATATTTAAAGGATATAGAAGTGGTTTAATAGTTATATGAAGTCCTATACAGAGAGAAGAAGTTTGGTATGGTTCAGGGAAATGCTTTAATATTTCTCTGAAGTGTTTTGATAAGAGAAGGAACAGAGCAAAGCAGTCTGGAGAAAATTTCCAATGTTTTGCTAAATCAATTTGCAGAGCTAGCAGAAGGGGGATGTTTTTCATTGTTTTTATTTTAGTGATGAGGAGCGCCTTTTTGGGGAAGCTTCAGATATAAAAGTAGGAAGGGAAGAAGCATATTTTATTGGATAATACTTTATACTTATATAGATTTAGCTGTGGCAGGGATTTTAGTTGGATCAAATCCAGGGGTTGGTCATGTGCTGAATGGGTTTGAGTCACTGGATACCTGGACAATCATGTGATATTGGTTTGTTGCCATTTCCAGTATGTCAAATGGTATATTGGAAAGGCACCAAATTGGGCAATGACTGGATGTTAGGTGTGATGGCAATAGCCGGAACACTTGTACATCCAGATCCTTGACATTAGTAATAAAATCAACAAAGGAATTGTTGCAACTGAACCAATGGGAGTTCAGTATTTGGAATTGGGGAAGACAACAGTCCAATAGGAAAGGACAGAGTAATATGAATAAGGTATCATTTATTGTAGAATATTGTGACTAATATACTATATGGGGAAGCCACAAGGGGGTGGAATAGTGGGGGAGTTCCATGTAGGGTTTGGAGCTGAGGAATAACTCATGCAGGGATCAGCAGGTTGTATTGGCAACGCTCCTAATTAGGATGAAGTACCCACCATTTGATGCTGCTATCAGATCAATCCATAACATTAGATATGTCAAGGGGCGGCTCATTGAGCACCCCCTGTGTATTGTAAGATACGTTAGCGGGCAATTCTAGAAACTTGGTTGCAACAGAATGGTTAGGGAATTGCAGGCAAAATATTTTCTTATTAATTTCCTAGGGTAGATAAAGGTATTTTGTTATGAGAGCAGGATACAAAGCCGTTTTGGTGGGGTGTTTTCCTTGGATTTTACTATAATAATAAATATATGTGCAAACAAAGAAGAAGATCAAGAAGAAAAATTTAAATATTATTCTGATATTTAGATTGGTTAAGGTTGAATTCAATAGAAGATTGTTGCTATAACAGGGAACTGGTTAACGCTTTTGCACACAAAGTGTTGACAGTTTAAGCTTTTTGAGCAGTGGGAATTGATTTTCTATTTGGATCACATGAGAACTTCAGAAAAGGTGAAGTGTTGAGAGATGCAATCATTGGTTGATTTATGGCATGTTTCCTGATGAATATGATTGGTTGGAAGCCAAAACCTTAAAGTATTAGGAAGAAAATAGCAAATCAATACTTTAAGCTTTTGAGGAAGTAATTGAATAAGATTATTTTATTATAGGAAAAAGTGAGCTCCAATAGTTTAAGATTTTGAAGAAAGCCATTATGAAGGAGAAAACGTTGGGAAAAAGGCACTGTAAGTAGAAGGTTGGCTAGAAAGTTGATGGGGTCTTTCAGAATTTTTTTGGTTGCAAGCAGAAGCTTTTTTGGGCGCTAGATCTGGCAACCGCCAGAATTAACTCATTCCGCAAGTTGACTTACTATATTTCAATAATCAGAATTAAAAATACTTTAATGTCGACAGCATTGAAAAGTCAGAATTAAGTTTTAACTCATGCAGACTACTAAATGTTGACACTTTTTTAATAAGCAGAAACCTGTTTCCTGAACATTTTACTTAATAAAAATTAAGCTTCAAGATACTTTTTAGGGTAATGTGATAACACAGATTTTAAAAAGTCCATAAAAAATTATACATGAATATTAAAAAAATTCATAGAAATACACCTTTATTTTATTTTACTATGAAATTAGCTATCTTTACTATAATAAATTTTTTCCCACTTATAAAAACAAAAAAATTCAATACACAAAAAGGTACTACATAAAATTTCACGTATTATAGCAAAATATAGAAATCAGAAACAGTAATATAAAGTTTTTTCTATATTGAAAACTACAAAAAACATATAATTTACTAGTAAAATACCAATATAGGCCATGTAATACAGTCTAAAGCATCAAACTATCAATAAAAAACCAATGATTTTATAAAAGCAGTATCATAAAAGATTAATGAGTTATTTAGAATAACTATTTATTTAAAAATATTATACTTAATATATAAGAACTATATAAAAAATTAGTCAATACTCAATAAATTTAATGAAAAGCTAGACTGTAATAACCTGGTTGCCATTAAGAACTGTGACAATCTTCTTGATGTAATCCCCAATCTCTGAAAGCTTATATTTGGCCTTGAAAACGTCCTTGATCTTCTCTTGATACTGTTTCTCTTTGGTGGTTCTCTTCTTCTTGGATGGGCGGTTCTCAATATCTCTGATGGATGCAGCAGTCTTCCCCTGTTGGACTTTGAGATGCTTGTAGAAGGTGTTGTATCTGGGCTTGATTCCAAAGAAGGACTTGATATGCTTATGCCAGCCCTCCAAAGATGAAGTCGTTTTCATCTCATCCTTAAGAACTGCCTGGTAGCAGTTGCAGTTGGCTTTGGCTCTGGGCTTGCTCCGGCGCTTAGTGACCTTACGTCCAATCCACTGTGGTTCATAATATTCAATGAAAGGGTAGAAGGCACCATCATGTTTCTTGGCATATGGATCCTGGCATAGGAGCTCAAAGGCTTGTCCAGCATGCTCTGGCTTTACAAAGGCTAGTGCTACAAACTGCTGAATTAAGAACTTGCACTTTCCTGATGTATCTAGACAGTGGAGCTTGCTGAGCTCAGGTAGACCCTTTAGTTGCCTGTTGACAGCCTGCCAATAATGGAAAAAACACCCCTGTACCTCTCCATCAAAGGTGTTTACAAAAGCGTTATACTGGGCAGTTTCATAGTCCATGATTATAGTTGAGGGGCCAAGTGCTTTATCATGAGCTTCTTGTTCTGAAGCAAGAGTGGCTTCATCCTTTTCATCATCATCTGGATTGGCTCTAGTGTTATGGCCAGGGGGACTCTTTTTATTATTGGGTAGGGCTTAGATGCCCTCCTGAAGGATTTTAAAGGCCTTTGTGTAGATCTCTTCTGTTGCCCCAGGAAGCAGAAAGTAGGCAAATGGGAGCACCTTGCCTTCAATAAGGGAATTTACAGCCCATAGTTGGTAAAAAGGCGGGGGCATACTGCAAAGGTACTGTCACATAACCAGGTCTCTGAATCCCTCAACTGCTCCAGGTTCTGTTGTGTAGCATAGCATATAATTCTTGCCTCTGCTGTAGGCCCATCATCCTGTAAAAGGAATACCTCATCACCATTGTTCATCTTTAACTCCTCTGTCAATACTAACTCTCCTTGGACCATGGCAGATTTCTTATGGGGGAATAGATCACAGTGTTTGTCACATATGTAATTCACTAACTGGTTGCGGTCAGGGATGAGCTTCAGGTTCTCATTACTTAGGTGTGTGGTAGCCTTAACTGCCAGATCAGAAGCCTTGACGTCTTTGGAGACTGGGAGCATTTGGTAGAGGTACCACTTTAGAAGCTTTTCAATAAGATTGATTGGAGCATTGCATGTGTGCTCTCCTTTTTCACTAGTGACTTAATCCTATCCTTCTGTATTGATCCTGGCAGCGCAGCTTCTATCTTCACATACATAATTCTTGCTTCTTCCTGCTCTCTTCTGATTGTTGCAATTGAAACATAGCCATCACAGACTAAACTTGCAACTCCTTTGACAGACATTAGAGGGGAAACCCAAGGGAACTTCTTTGGGAGCTTAAACTCTCCTTTGACGTTACATATATTATGAGCTTTTAGGGGATCTCATGGGCCAATTGGTGCTTGATGATAGTCAGACAGGTAATCATCAGTATCTTCTTTATTGATAATTGATGAGGAGGATGGAGGTGCAGATTTGTTGGGCAGTGGAGGGGAACTATCTGGAGTTAGATTCTTGCGCTTTCTGGACTGGGATGAGCTTGATTTCTTGGGGCTTCATTCCTTTGAGATTGATTCATCTGGGCTTGGCTGGGGTTCTGGACTCTTGGGTGTCTTCTTTCTTTTTTGCTTGTTTAGTGGAACCTCATCTCCTTCTGATTGGTACCAGCTTGGAGAAGAGGAGGGGTCAGGGGAGGGCTCTTTGCTTTCAGGGCCTGGGGTCTTCTCCTTTGTCTTCTGTTTTGTTGAGGGCTCTTTGGCTGGTTTTTTATTGGGGTAGGGACTTTGGGCCTTCCCAGAGGCTTTGGGTACTTTCTTGGTTGACTTGGGGTTATTTTGTGGCTTCTTGGAAGATTTTTCCTACAATAATTAGAGTAGAGTTCATAAAGTAAGAATAATCATGTGAGACATGAATAAAATTAAATAATAATCAATTGTTTTAAATTTTATTATTAAGTAAATAGTTTATAGAAGTATAGAAAGTAATTTTAGAGCTAGTTTATTATTAAAGAATAGGAAAAAACTCATGTTTTCTAAAAAGTTGACATTCTGGTAGTCACAGCAGTCAAAAATATTTAATTTAGTTTTTCAGCAAAAAAATGCTTTAATTTTGACGTCAACATGCTGACAGTCAGAATTAAAGTGGAAAAACACTATGTAAATCACTTATAAAGCTTGGTTAGTATTTTCAGGAGTTGGTTTTTTAAGGCCAAAATTGATTATTTTTAAATTTGAAAAAATTAAAGATTTGCATATGTAACTTATGAAAACTAAATAATAGGGATTGTAGAGGGAAGTCTGAAGTACAGCCCTGGGTACTTTGGCCTGAATTACCATACCATTGTATGTGTGCTTTTTGTTAAGCGGTAGTGTTTTACTAATAAATAAGTGAAGGTGTTGACATTCAGGCAGTCAGCGTTCTTTTATAGCAACTCTCCTATTAAATCTTGCTTAAATTATGTCACTTTGTTTGCTTAGCCAAACCCCTTTGTTGCAATTTAGGTGACGCGTTGATTTGAAACAAAGTTGACATTATAATTACATATATAAATTCTAGTTTTAACATATGTGTGTTGGCTTAAGTGGACTTCTGGAAATAAGCTATAGTTTATCCAGTGAGTTTAAAATGACAGTAAATATCTAAATAATACAAAGAATGCTCTGAAAGTTGGCATATGTCTTTGTTCAATGCTTATCTTAATATATATTTAATAAAAACAGTAGTATAAAATATAAAAAGTAGTTATTTTTAGAATATTGTGTATTTTATTAAGGAATTTATGGATTCTTATTTGGGGTTGACATCCAGATATTACTTACTGTAGTCAACCTTAATGTAAAAGTACAAAGAAATTTACATTTTCATAGTAAATTATATTAGTTTTTTGGCTTAAAATTAAGCCTTTGTTTAAATGGTGTTGACATTATATCTGTTCCTTTTTGATTTTGCAATTCTGACTTAATAATTCACTATGAAAAATTAGCTTAGTTTTGGAAATGCCCAATTCCGGCGGATAAATACCAAAATAATGTCAACTTACTGAATGTCGACAAATTGTCGACATTCAGTAAGTTGACTTTCAGAATGAGTTAATTCTGGCGGTTGCCCTAGATTTTCATCTTGATGGTTACATGTCTGGTTGGTTTATAGTAACCAGAGGTCTTCTAAAGCGTTAAGAAGTTCTTTTTTGAAGGAGCAAGTGGTCAAAATGACTCCAAAATGATGTTAAAAAAGAAGGTTTCTAAGGGGATTTTCTTTCTGTTAATAAAGGATATCTCAAACCCTAATCTCCCTTTTTTTGACATAGAACTTCAATAGTTATAATATTTTTGGATCTGGTCAATAGTATCAGAAGAGGTAAAATTTAGTCTGTTCACTCATAGAAAACTTCAGGTTGAGGAATGAGTAAAGCAGTGTAAATAACCTTAAGATCTGGGATTTTCAAGGAGCCAGCCCTGGAATGCTGGCTTGCTATTTTCTGGGAACTGGTGGGTTGCATGTAGAGTGGACAGAGCCCATCAGAGGATTGTTGCTAACTCAATAATGTAGAAAGTTGACTTTCTCACCTAGGACCACAAGCCAGCTGTTTGGATGATAGTGTCAATCACCCCAGCAAGGGTGATATAACAATTCTAAATTAGCTTATTAGTATGATATAAGGGAATATCTGCTGCAGATGTGGGCATTGGTTTGTGGGTGATGGGCGGCTACATGTCCAGTTGGTAGGCAAAGAGGAAGTTGTATTATCTTTAAAAATCCTGGGTTCAGTAATATACCAAGGGCCCTTCTGTTGTATCTGGTTATCTCTTTAGATCAGGACAAGGGATTCTGCGCCAATATCTTGTCAGAGGAGTAGTCTCTGTATTTGGGCTTCAAGGGGTATCCTTAAAGTAGAAGGGACTAAAGAGAGCACCTGGCAAATGATAGGTTGCTGGGGGTGGAGCAGGAGGGCCGGAGGATTTAGAGCTTAACTAGTAGATGACCAAGATAAAATATGGCAATATTTGGGGGAACCAATACCTCATAATACTTATTTAAAAATGACAATGGGGACTGTTCTTGGCCTGGCAAGTACTTATACTGCTCTTTTAGGCCTTGTTGTCTTATTGGGTTTCTTGAGCTTGGGCAGGCTGGTATCAGGATTCTAGATGAGACAGGCTGGCATCAGGCACAGGCAGGTTGCCATTAATTATCTCTAAAGAATAGGCCTTTAAATCCTTCTTTTTAATATCTTAATTATTGGTATTGAGCAGGTATTCAGGACCAGCACCATTCTCTAGACTTTGGGCAAGTTTCAAATAATTTTCATTAGTAGACTTGCTTATTTCGCTGCCCAACCTGTCAGTATCATATATTGGTATATTGGGGAAACTCCTGGAGTCTGGAGAGGGCAGGTGATTATTTGTTGCTATATTGTAGGGAGGGTTTGAAGAACAAGTATCACTTAGGACAAGGGCAGCTTTTAGGATCTCTCATTGGCAGGATTTTGATTTCACTACCCAAACTGCCAGTATTGTGAGTTGTCACTTTAGGGTAACTTATATTGCCTGGCACTGGCGTTTTGCTTTCAAAACTCTGTGTTTTAGGCAAGGATTAAGATCCTGGAAGGTTGTCATCAACTTTACTAACATGCATACTATTAATAGGCTGCAGGTGGCTAAGCTCCTGGTCTTCTGAACTGGCAGGCTGCAAATAGTTAGTCTCAGGGTTTGAACCTGGTCCTATACCTTGGTTTTTGGGTAAGGAGAAATTGTCATTCCTGACAGTGATATTGTTTTACTGAAGATTATCATGCAAACAGCCCCTTAGATGATGGAGCTGATTTGGTAGCTGTTGTGTTTCAGCTCCTTAGACATCATTAAATGTTGTTGTGAATCCTGATAATCATAATTTATCAATGTTGCCTTTGATGGGATCACATTTTGAGTGCAAAACCTTAAGTTCCCTTTCTATCCTTAAAATGGGTTTCACTCCAAATTGGGTGAAGGACTCATTTACATTCCAACTGGTGACATGAGTGATCTGCCACCCACTTATGAGAGTGGCCAGTGATCTATTTGTCTTTATAATGTTTTATGGTAGACATTTACTGTATAAGAATCATTTATATTCACCCAATAAAATTAAGTTAAATCTACAATCTTTATTTGTGTTTATTTTTGTACTTTAGCACCATCTCCATAGTCTTATGTAGAAAGAACTCTGATAATTATAAATTCCAGGGCCTTAAGGTAAATTATTTATTCATCCCTGAAGACTAACCTCCAGCATAGTATGAATCCAATTTAACTGTTAGGATTTCCTGTTGTGCCCCTTGACTGTGCCCAAGTACACATCAAAAATGGTGCTCACTACAGGGGCTGTAAGCCCCTCAGTTACTCCCTTTGAAACTACCTTCTCTGGTCTCTCATCTCCGCCATTAAGGACCTTTCTTTGCCTGAAGTTTATAGCCCTAAAATGGGAGAAGACATTGCCAACCCACCTATCACTCCTAGTGTTCTGAATTTGGCTAATGTCCCCTGTCTTGCTGCCTATCTGCTGGGTGCCCCTGATTTAGACTAGAACACTTCAGTGGCCCTTAGATTATCCCAAAAAAGAGCTTTCCCTAACCTACAAGTCCAATCCAAAGCTATAGAATATTATAAGATGATAGTTGCTCTTTGTATTCCATACTATCCCCCTTTCAGCAGCCAACTCTGCTACTTGCTTGATAACGTCCTTTATCTAACCTGCCTTGGTCCATCATCAGATGGTACTAGGGCTCCACATCTACAAAATTTCCTCTCTTTGTGCTGCTGTTTCTAACCATTGGGAGCAGTTCTCTGCCTATCAACAGTGGGTATACTCTCTGTTCTCCCTAGTGTTCAATAATCATAGAGATTTGATTACCCCTCAAGCTTGGCTAACTAAGTCTATTGAGCACCTGTGTTCTTCTGTCCCTGAATATTTTTGCAAACACCTTCAGGAATTCCACCAGCTATAAAAAGCCTGGTAGGCACAGGTTGACTCTGCCCTTAACACTCACTTCACTTACTTTGAGAGGTTAGTAGTGCAACTCAATGAGTTATGTGTCCATACTGCTGAGCAAATGCAACGCTTAGCTTAAGTTGCCTAAAAAAGTATGCAAGACATGCAGGATGGATTGATACAGTAAAACTGCTGCTGCAATTACTATTATTCAAGGATTGCAAGCTCACATGGACAATTTAATCCACCCCCCTGCTGGTGGCCACACTTCTAAATATTTGATGAGACAAGAGCTTAAGTTGTGAGAAGCTATCCATGAGTTGTGCACCACTACATGAAGCCAAGCACCTCAGGTGGCCGTAATTACCACTTAGATGGCTGCACTCTAACAAGAAATCTTGGAGTTACAAGCAGTCATTACAGAGTAAACCAGCTTATCAGGACCCTCTGAGGATGATGGCTGTTGCCCAGGAATTCCCATACAGCCTCATATTCACTGTTCAAGAGAATTAATTACTCTGGCCAATAGAGTTGATCATATAAAGCAGGATCATGATGCCCTAGACACGGACTTTCAGGAGATGACCAAGTTGATTGACTCTGTCAATGAGCAATTCTCCCCTTGTTTGTCTGTTGGCCCCTCTTTGACCTCCCAACTTGCTGAGCTCACAACTATGGTAACAACCAGGGACACTGATTGGATATTACTGAGAGACAGACAGGCCGCACTACCAAAACTGGCACCTGTAACACCAATAATTTAATGACTTTAGAAGAAAGTGTTTAGCAATTGTGATCCATAAAAACTCTTTCAGAATCTGAGGCAGATTTTTCTTCTTCTGTCAATATTGTAGACAGTAATAATGATGGACCAACTCCTGAGACTCATTTCAAACCCTCTTCAAACAGGTCTCTGGCCCAAAAACGTCTACAATTGCTGCCTTTCTTATCAAATACAAAAATTCCATGTGTGGGGATTCTGATGAGATCAAGAAAGAGCATATCTTGAACTGCCTCCTCCCTACTTGTCAATAGGTGGTGGTACCAAAGCTTTCTTCTATTACCACTTGGGAAGAGATGAAGTAGTTATTGATTGAGGATTTTGGTGGAGACCTCAGTTTAGAGGTGAAGAAGGACAGGTTCATTAACATTGCCTTTAAGCCTAAGGAAATCCTAGCTGAGTTTGCTGATAGGTTTTACGTGAAAGGTCATAAACTAATAACAAGTAAACAGTTGACTGCTCATAAAGCCTATACTGCTTGCGCCCAGGCCCTCATGGTCAACCAGCTCTTATGTTTGCACTTCAAAGCACATAAGGCTATTCTTACGTCTATGAAGAGTATTAAAACTCTCCTCCAAGACATGCACCCCACTCATTTGGGATCACTGGTACAAGAGAGTTGAGATTCTTCATCAGGTGCAAATTACTGCACTCCTCAAATCTTAGCTATGAATGCCTAAAACCAGCCCAAACAACAAGGCTGTCATAATTGTGAACAGGTAGGCCACCACTCTCAAGTTTTTACAAATCCTCATTTTGAAGGAGCTGACCCTAGATACCAGGTGGGAAAACAGAGATCAACCTAGAGGCAGAGACACTCTTGGTTGACAACTATTCACAGTCTCCCCCTTCACCTCCTTACACCTCCGCTGATGATGTATCTAATTCCCAAGTTCATCTCATCCTTCTTCTATTCCATGACATTTCATATGATTCTGACATAGAGGAATCTGATACTGAAGATCATGATGCCTATGGATACTCCATCCTTTCTGTACCTGAGACCATTCCTGTCCCTTATAAGCTGTGTTTTGAGAAGACTAAAAACTACTTCCAAACCTTTTGCTGAAGCAAAGAAAATTGTTTCAAGACCCTACCTCACTCAAGCCAAGAGGTTGCCTGTCTTGGTGGAACCTCTGAAGAAGCCGCAGAGGTTACCAATATCATCTTTCAAAACGTCTCCATTTCACTTCCCCAACAGACTGTTTATAAGGGGTTTCCTGGTTTCAGGTGCATGTTGGAAAAGTGGAATAAGGAATTGGCTAAATTGCATGATTTATTGGTTGTCCTTTCTCTGTTTGGATGTACAAATTCTTGCATAGAGATATCCATTCAAAAGGTGAAGATTAAGGCTGTAATTGACACTGGTTCTCTAGTCAATGTTGTGTCTTCCAAATTAGTGAAGAAACTCAAGCTAGCTCTGGACCTCAACTATCATCAGACCTATGGTACAACTGGCCTTTATATGACACAGTCTATTGGTGTGTACTCAACTCTCCCTATGTGGTTTAGCAAGCTACTCCTTGCTGCCCCTGCTGTAGTCCTGGAAAACAAAGAGCTACAACCTATTGGTAGGTACTCATTTTCTCCAAGAATACAATGTGATCATCAAAATGAAGGATGGATACCTGTTGATAATTGGGTATGAAGTTCCTCTCATCTTTGAAGAACTCATCAAAGTGCCTGACAAACACCTAAAGACACATCCCTAGAACATCCTTCTGGAATTTTCACCCTAAAACACTGCACACACTCCTCCAACATGAAGTACCCTCCACTGTCTTGCTCTTCAGCTGAAGCAGTTCCCCTCTTATCTACCTCAGCTGTGACAATACCTCTTGGGTCTCAAGTTGTAATTGACTCCCAGATCTCATATGAATTGTCTGAGTGTACCTTCCTAGATCTATACTTGCCTTTATCTTTAGGGCATAGTGAGCCTCATATCTGCCCAGGAATCCTAGACTTCCCTCACAAAGATGTCTTGCAGCTACTTGTGGCTAACCTAACACCTGTACCTATCAATGTCTCCAGAGGTCAAGTATTTGCTATGGCTGGCTCTTTAATGCACCAGATGTTTTCTCACTGTATCCCTCTGGTACCTTCCAGGATTTCAACTTACCAGAGGAAGAACCCCAAGTGTTTTCCTTGTTGTCAACAGCGCCCAAGTCAAAAATTTATTGAAATGGTCACTGTTGAAAAAAAAATTATAAACTACTGTGTTTCTTGCTAGTTGCACTAGCTTAATTCCCATTTTAAAAGTGCTCAGGGATGTAACCCCAGAAAACACAATAAAATTGTGGCTATTTTGACATAATTTAATTTTAAGCTTAATAAAAAACTCAATTTAATCCAATTTTCCCTTATGTTTACTAGTAAAAATTTGTTTTTTATTAATTTGTTTTCACAACATAAAAGTTTCAATGTCAACACTTTTTAAGCCTAACTTATTTTTAATAACAAAACTGAAACATCTACAATAAAAAAGTTGCACACTTAATTTTTTTGTTAAACTAATATATTGAAAAAGGTATTGCACATATAGCTGATTGTTGAAATGTTCATCTTATAAATTTATCTGTGGCACTTATTCTGTCTTTAATATATTAAATGGATTGAGGGCTACGGCAATCCCATAATTTAAGTGTGAGCTACTATGTAATTTACTTTAGAATTTATTTTTGATAATAATTTCAACAATCAGAAATGTCGTCTATTTGCTTGTGATCATCCACCTGGTGGATTTAAGCAAATTAGAGTGGCATAATTAAGCCTAAATTACTATGCTGCATCCTATTGAGGATGTTGTAAGTAGCAAAGTCATCAATTTACCTTTTTGATGTCTAACAACAACTTCTTAACAACTTTACATAAGTGCTATATTTAATTTTTATATTACCACCCCAAAAATATTATTTTTAATAAATTATTTTTTAGTGTTGATAATTTTTTGACTTATTTTTATACAGTAGTTTAAAAGCTATGGCAAAAATCAAAAATACTTCAGATTTAAACAAAAATAACTCAGATGTAAACAAAATTAAAAATAAATAAATCTATTGTAAATTAATATAAATTTACTTTTTTAAATTTTGTTTACATCTGAGTTATTTTTGTTTAAATCCACAGTATTTTTGCTTGTTGCCATATCTTTTAAACTACTGCATATTTGTTTAATTTCTTTATGCGAGCAAAAATACACAGAAAACAGTTAATATTTGCTTGTTTGCTTAAATTTAGGTAAGACATGCCATTTCAAAAACGGCATCTCAGAAAACGCCATCTCAAATTAAATTGAGATGGCGTTTTTTGCGTTAGTGATTTTGAATCACAAAAAAATAAAAAAATAAAATAGTTACAATTCACTTATAATTTTATAATGTGGCATCTCAAAAGTACACCATCTTGATTTTGTCATTTTGAGTAAATTAATTAAATCTTATTTTGCTAACTTTATTTACATATGAAATCACTTAGTGTGGAGTGTGTTCACGCCATCTTGACTTTACACCATTTTGAAGCACTATTTATCTTTAACTAAAATAAGCTTATACCTGAACTTAAATAAGGCCTGTTGTATAGTGTCAGAAGATGTTCCTATATTATTAATCTAAGACACTTATAATAAGAACAACCTAAAAAGCCTCCACTATGATAGTCCTTCTAGTGATTATCATTGCTGGGTAAAAAAACCAGCTTTTTTATATGTAATTTATAGCTTACTTTTTACATGGATACATTGATAAGGGTTCTCTTAATAAAAATTCTAATAGTGATTTTAATATGGAAGGGGGTGATAGCACTATTTCAATATATGCCACTTCAAATTCCACCAAGTTTCATATCACCCAATTGATTCAAGGCGCACAATGAATATGGGAAAATAAGGGGAAATTACCTATGACGCCAGGCTACGCTATATCAATTCCCCCACCACAATTCTTGCTTTGCCCTTTTCAAAAGTATAGTTTCATGTCAAAAACAATATTAATAAAAAATGTAAGAAAACATATGAAACTTTGCATATATAATTATATTTGTGATCTCCTCTAAACAACTGGGTACTTTTTAACCCCAGTTGTATAAGCTAGTTTTTGAGAATTCAAGTTTTATTCTTTGGCCCGGTTGGGGTAGCTCCACCGTAAATTTGTTAATTTAATATAAAAAATGGTCAAAAACACTATGTTTTTGAGCTACAGCACCTCAATTACATCACTTCAAAAACGCCATCTCAAGAGCAAGTTTTCAGTCAAAACTCAAAGTTTTCCTACTTGCGTTACTAATAAAAAAAAAATTTACACAATAAAAAACATTGAAATTTTATAGTATATATTTTTTGATTTTCTCTACAATTCTATGTAAAAAAGTTGATACTTTTATATTAAAAACGTTCTCATTTTTCTCTTTAAAAACAACCCCCAAATTGACCATATTTTGATACTAATTCAAATTTAGATGCCTCCCAAGTCAACTGCCAAAGCTGCGCCCAAGGCCTCAAAGGCCTCAAAGTCCTAAATCACTCTGCCTGAGACCAAAAAGGCCAAGACAGCCCAAAAGAAGCAGCCTTCTAAGGCCAAAGCTCCCCTGTCAGGATTTCTGGATGTTGACTAATTAACGGATTCAACAAAATAACACGGGCCAGCAGTTAATTACTCTTAATAATGGTTTCAATCAAATAACGCGGGTCAGCAGTTAATTACTTTTAACAATGGTTTCAATAAAATAATGTGGGCCAGTAGTTAATCACTCTTAGGAATGGTTTCAACAAATTAATGTGGGCTGTGGGTTGTGGGATCAGTGATCAAAATATATCCTGGCATCAACATACTTATGCATTACAATTAATTAATGGTATATGGAATTACTGCTCATTAATTAATCCACCTCAAACCACCACATCAAACATACTTCCCACAATAATTACTATTCTAAAACTTTAAATGAATCCTAGAACAAGAGGGCCGTCATATGAACTGTCATCTGCATTACATCTAGAAGAGTCCAAAATGGACTGGGCCGTCAGGCTAACCACTCTAAGATAAAAGGCTTTGAGCCTATTGTATTAGAGTAGCTCTGATTAAGTGAAACAATCATCTCTGTGAACTAGTAGTCAACCACTGGCTAGCTAGCCCTGGAAGTGGCCCAGGTAGACTGATAGGATACCAATCTGTGGAAGATGTCAATTTAGCCTTCTGTTAAAACCACCCCAAAAAGGCTGGGCCTCCTGCCATGCCGCCCTAATGCTACTTCAGTCTCCTTTAGCATTGTGAGCTAACTCAGATAAAACGCAGGCAGGTGGGCCGCCTTAAAGCCAGTCCATTAGAATAAAAGACTGATGAATTCTTGACAACTTGATGATTGATCCAAGTCTTATTTCCTTAATGTGATCCTCTCTTTAGACTTTATTAGTGGAGAGCAAAGATGATACTGTCATCATACAGTATAATTATCTATAGCAAAATATAGAGACAACCCATGAATCTATATCCAGAAGTAGGAAGAACTGTCCCAAACCCTCCAGGCCTTGGGCCTTGTCAGACTTGCTACTTCTGATGACAACAAAATATTCAGGGCCAAAGGTTACGCCAAAGTCACAGGTTCTCTGTACTTCCCTAAGGTTAGAAGACTTAGGATATCATCTGGCTGATGATAAAATACCAAGGTCTGCAATTTTCTGACATCCCCCAAGACCCCAACTCTGTCACCTGAACAAGAGGTAAATAGTCCTACCCCTCCCCATTCTCCATTTGTTTACTCCCCCTCTGATCCTCAAGAGAAGTTGTTCAACTTCAATTGCCATTATGACCCCACTTCAGAGCCTGAAGATGAAGATGAAGAGGAGCAGGAGCCTGAGCCTGGTGCTTCTGCAGATGAGCCAATTGAGCTCTGGGATCTTAACTCCATCTACAATGTATGCAATTGAAATGGCACCTTTGCTGTGCCAACAACATACCCTATCAGCTATTAAATTATGACAAAGAAAGGGGGTGCCAGCTTTGTCTACAAGGGCTACAGCTTCAGTTGTAATGACAAGAAGAAGCCCATCCGCCAACATCACTTTAAATATGATAACATTGGCTGCCCAGCAAGGCTCACAACTTATGGGTTCACCAGATTTGAGGCCCTTACTGTTAACCACAACTGCACTGAGCCTTTCAACCCTCTCTATCAACTTATCTGCTGGTTTCTTTGCCAGGTGATCCCAACCACAAAGGATCAAACTGCAACTGAGGTTGTCAACAATGTGCTCCTTAATTTAAATGATACCCAACTAGCCACTATTGGTGTTGCCTCAAAACTACAGAGATATTTTACTGATCAGAGATATGCTCTGAGCACTGAAGGCGTCAGTGCAAGCTCCATTGACCAATTGATTGTTACTGAGGAGCAAAAAATATCTTGCCATGAAGAGAGATTCCTCCTCCATTATGATGGTCAACATGCCCCAGAGTGTATCATCTGCTTTGCAACAAGCCAGGATCTGCACAACCTCCTCAAGTGCAAGACCTGGCTTGCAGATGTAACTTTCTCAACCTTCCCAAAGCTCTTCAGCCAGCTTTGGAATATCCATAGGCAGGTTGGAAATCTGGTTCTTCCCCTGGTCTTCTTTTTCTCTCAAATAAGAAGCAGGAAACTTATGTCCAGGCACTCACAATTTTAAAGGCCAAACAGGATGAAATCCTCCCAACAATTGAAGAGGAGCCCAAGGAGACTAGAGGGCACAAGAAAAAATCCATCTCCCAAGAAGAAGAAGCTCCCACCCCAACCAAGAAAAATCCAGAAAGCCTTCCCTACCACAAATATCTGGTAGTGGATTTTGAACAGTCTCAGGTAAATGCCTTTATTTGTGTCTTTATGAGCTCCCCTCAGGGATGCTACTTCCAATTCAGGCAGGCACTCTGCTGCCGCCTCCAAAAGTGCTCTGACCTCCATGAGCTGGTCTACACTGAAGGCACCAAAGAAAAGGACATTTTTAATTGCTTTGCTTCCCTTGCACTTGTGCAAAAGGAGGAGACCAATGCCTTTTATGATGCCCTCCTCTGCCATCCCTATATTCAGGCTAACCAGGCATCCTTTGCTCCGTTCATTGAGTATTTTGAGACTCAATGGGTTGGCATCTTCCAAGGAGCACACCACATTAGAAAAGGCAGTGACTCAATCACCTGTAACTGCTATAAGCAGGTCAAAGACGGGTTGATCAAGACCACCTCTTCCCTTGAAGTG
This sequence comes from Entomophthora muscae, assembly GCA_014839935.2. Lineage (NCBI taxonomy): Eukaryota > Fungi > Entomophthoromycota > Entomophthoromycetes > Entomophthorales > Entomophthoraceae > Entomophthora > Entomophthora muscae. Next base: position 105,916 of record QTSX02006489.1, read on the forward strand.
TGGCATAGCCAGTTTGCTACAAGGGTTAGGGTTCATAAGCCCAAATTTAATAAGATCATGGTCCACCTCAAAACCCAACAAGCCATCTCTGCCCGCCTCTTCAAGACTGGCATGAAGACCAAGGGTGATCCCCCCAAGATGACCAAAGCGGTGAAAAAGTACACTGAAATTAGCAAGGTAGTCCTTGCCTACTATCCCAAGGATAGCAGGCTTGGGCATCTTCAAGCCATCTCAGTTGCTCTTTCCACTAATGTTTGAGCCTATTTCCAATAAACAATACTTTATTTTATCTCTTATTTCCTTTAATTTTATCATTGTTTTATTTTTATTTAGTATTTGGTACAATTCTATGCTTATTCTAAAGTATAGTTTGTAGTTAAAATAGATGGAAATAGTTGTTTTTGGGATTGTTTTAACTTTTGGGATTTACACAACTATGTTGCTACCAATTGTCCCCATTTTTATTGCAGATTTGGAATTCTGAGGCTTTTTTAAGCCTAGAAATGTTTTTTGAATTTTTATTTTTTGGGAATTTTTTGGGTAATTTTTGGAGTTCAAAAAATCTAAAATTTTAAAACTGTTTTTTTCTTAGACAAAATGCCATAAATCAAAATGGCGTTTTTACTATAAAATTGGGATAGCAGAAAATTGAGATGGCGTATTTCAAGATGCTGTTTTTGAAGTGGCGTGACCTACCTAAATTTAATTAAGTGAACTGTGTAAAAACATAATGAATTTCCAAGAAATCCTGACAGTGCCCTTTTTGTCTCTGAAAAGGTCTACAATTTTAGTAATTGACAGTGAGAATTCAGCTTTTTTTACTAATTGTCACACATAATGTTGACGCTTTTCACTTCTTACATATAAAACTTTATGTTTTACATGATAAAAACATCTGAAATTTTAACATGTTGTATTTCAACTTTTCTATTTCATATTTGTAATTTTTAAAATAAAATTTATATCTAAATCTACTAATTTTAAATATTTCTTTTAAATTTTAATTTTTTTTAAATCTCTAATAAAATAATACAATATTTTTTATTTTAATTTAACTGAAAGTATTTTAGGTATAAAGTTTTGATATGATGATTCTTATAGTTATTTTTTAAATACAAAGCTTTATCATAGAACTTGTTACTTATTATTGTAGGACAAAAATACTTCAAAGTAACAGAAGGGTACTAAGTGTCCCTCTAAGCTCACCAAAGCCACCAAGAAGAAGGCATCATCATCCAAAAAGGCTGTCTTCAAGCCTTTCCCCAAAGCCCTCACCAAAGACATCCCCTGATCCCTCCCCTGAGAAGAGCCCAGCTCATATCACTGGGGGAGAGAAATCTGATGGTCTCCTTACAGACCACAGTTTCTATAACTTGGCTTCAGATGAGGAGCCCACCAAGAAGTGGTGTCAGGCCCATAAACCCCCACCCAAGAATAAGTCTCCCACACATGAGGAGCACCACCACAAGCCCCTTCCTTTTTCCTCCACCAAACTCTCCTCCTTCTAGCTCATCTGGGGATGACTCAAAGCCCTGTCCTGATTCTTTTCCTGACTTCCTTCATGCTCCTGCTGGCCCCTGGGATCCTCTTGTGGCCCACAATATCTGCAATGTCAATGACATGTTCAAGTTTCCTTCCACCTTGCCCAAATACTTCCCAATCATGAGCATCAAAGGAGGTCCAGCCATGGTGGCCAATGGATACATCTTTTCCTGCAATAGCATCAACCTGGGCTTCAAGAGCTGCCACTATACCTGTTAAGACAGATCTTGCCTAGTGCAGCTCAAAACTGAGCGCTGGGACAAGGTCCAAACCATCAAGGGCAAATATACTTGCAAAATGCCCAATACCACTATCTCTCACCTCCTGAAGTGGTATCTTGTTCAGATCATGCCTTACTCTAAGGAGCTTTCCTCCACCCAGCTGGCCTGCTTGTCTTTAAGCACCTCTCCCCTACCAATCTGAAGAGGGTGCCAACACATAGCCAGTTGGTGAAGTTCATTATCAATAGGCCCCAAGCCCTCAACCACCTGGCCAAGAGTGCCACTACCATCAAAGACCTGGTCCTCACGGATGCCCTAAAAAAACTTAGGATGGTGAGATGCTCCTGCTCCATGACAATGGGCAGGAAAAAGAGGATAGGATCATTGCCTACGCAACAACCCTAAACCTGGAGCAGTTCAGCGCTGCTATCACCCGGCTCTGTGACTGCACATTTGCAACCAGCCCCACCCTTTTCAAGCAGCTTTAGGTCCTGTAAGGGCAGTTTGTTGCCCAGGTTATCCCCTTTTTTCTTCATCCTGTCTGATGCCAAGACAGAGGTCTACTCTAGAACCTTCAAAATTATCCAGGATGCTTTGAACTTTCTCAGCTCAGAGCCTTTGAGGCCGCTTTTAATGAAGAAGTCCAGGGCTGCTTCTTCCATTTCAGGCAGGACTTCATCAAACATCTCAAGAGCAAGAAGGAGCTCTTTGAGAAGTATCTTAACAATGGTAAGGGGAAGTGCTGCTTTTCCTTGACTCAGTTTGCTGCCTTGGCTTTTGTGCGCCTGGAGCATACTAGGATTGGCTTTGAGGCCCTCCTGGAGTATGCTTGTGTCAAAAAGCACTCCACAATTTTCAAGGGATACCTTGATTACTTTGAGAGGCAGTGGGTAGGAAAAAGGTGACTGCCTGGAGAGGAATAAGCAGGGCCACTACCCCTTAGAACTTTCAGAGTGCCTGCATAAATGGGGAGATGAAGACAACATCTAGTATAGAGGTGTGACATAAACACCTAAAGACAAAGCTTGGGGCAAACCCCAAGTTCAATAAGTTCTTCCAGAAGCTGCAAGAGGAGCTAGCAAGAGCTGTCTCCAAGTTCCAGGACCTTGCTAGCTGGTTAGCTTCCAAAAAGATAAAATCCAAGGAGCAGGACTACCAGAAGAACGTTCAAAAGGTGGCAAAGAAAAAATACAAGGTGGCAGAAATCAAAAAATATCTTGAAAATGATGCAACTGCTTTTGATGGTGGCTTCAATTAGCCCAGTAAGCTTTGCTTTGCCTGGATCCTTTTAATTTTTTAATTTATTTATAGTTTACTAATCTTTTTTATGTATAAATAGTATTTTTAGCTTAGTTTCAATGTGTTTTTTTGTAAGAAAAATCTTATATTTTGTTAATTTATCTTTAAAGTATGACATATTTTCAGTTGTGCTTATATAAATTATAATAAATTAATTATATAATTTTCTTAATTTTGTATAGCTTTTGATATTGTGTTTACCTTTATTTTTGGTTCATAAGAATTTTAATTTTTATGGGAATAAATTTTTTTATAATAAATAGTGTAATTTCCATAGTAAAATTGAAAAATACTTGCTTATATCTCTTTATTCACACTACTTATAATAATTTTTATTGCATTTTTGAACTCTCTGAGGTTGTTTTAGTATAATTGTGTATTTAAAATATTTTTTATATTAAAAATGTTCAGGGTATAGTATGCTGTTAATAAAAGTGTGAACATCCAGAAGATGACATTATTATAAATCAGGTCATCATATTACTATAGTGTCAACATGGCCACTGTTGTCATTCTGAAGCTGTAACCAATAAGCAAACGCCCAGCACAAGAGTAATTTTGCTGCTTCTAAACCCTGGTTTCCTAGCCACCTAATCTCATATTTCCCAGCCCTATGATGAACCCCAGTTGGAAAATGTCAAGTTTGGCTGCAGGGTATTATATAGACCCATAGACCCTGTGCTGAGACTTTATTACCATTTTTAAATAAAAGGCTACAAGGTTTTGTTTTCCTCATGTATTACCCTATTTTATTATTGCCATTTATCAGCTCAGCTCAAGATCTTCCAGATCTCCTGCCCCTCCAACTGCAGTTTATTGTCTACCCAGTGCTCCCTTTGGTCCCATCCACTATATGCAATACCCCTTGAAGCACAAATATAAGGAATTTACTTTGAAAATATACTTGAACAAGATCCACTGGCCCTGTTAAATTTGCAATTAAGATACAACAGACAAGTCCCTTGATATCACACCAAGCTCTGCCTATTCAAAGACAAGTACAACTTTCTGACTGCATATCAACTGAATATGGAACCTCTAATTACCCCAAAGCCAATGCCTGAGTCCACACCTGAACTTCCCTTGGACCACACAAATAATCTGTTTGAAATTATGTATATCACCCTCTTGGGGGTGATTGACACTATAATTACAGCAGCTGGCCCATGGTCCTGGGTTGTAAAGTCTTTCCCATACCTCTTTATTTTAGCTCCAATCATGTGGTGGGTTTTGCCCTCAAAACCTGTGGCCCATATGATCCCTGAAAATGACAGGCTGGCTTCCCAAGCTTGGATCTCTGACTGTTGTAAGATGGTTAGTGTAATTAGCCATTACTGAAGTCATTGAAACCTGCTATCAAGTATACTCTAGAACAATTTTCCAAGTAGATCTGTTGTTTAGATGTGCAACTAGTTCAGTAGATCAATGGGTTATAATCTTCATAGGGTTATTTAGCCCATAAACGCTTATAGAGAATGATGGACTGAATGCCAATATGATCCAATACTGGAGACATGATCAGAGGATCAGTGGCTAAAAGTTAATTCACAATCCCTATATAACTCTTCCTTATTTATAATAATAAAGAATCAATATTTACACTATATAAAATTTACCTTACACTAGGTTAGTCTTTATTAGCACTTAGTTAAGGGTGAAAGAATATCACAGTTGTAATTTGAGTTAAGCTATAACCAACACTATAACCTACATTACAACATTGACACATCTGGTTATCCTGAATTGTACAATTTCCGCCCTAAGGGTAAGGAATATTAGCTTGGTTATTTTTCTTGTTGGGTTGAGGGTCCTTCTTTGCTGTGATACTCTCTTTTTGCTTGTTAGTTGCATGCAGGACGGCTGATTTTTGTGCAGCTTGTTTCCCTTCCAAGAATACGTCTTGGAGGTTCTTGCAACAACTCATGTCAAACTGACATCTGATGTGCATGAGAAGGCCATTGTAGAAGTCCAGTTGTAGTCCAGCCTCATTGGCAACAGCGCCTATGTTGAAAATAATAATGTCAACAGTGGCCACTGTTGAACAAAACTCTAAATCTCCTGTGTTTTTTGCTAGTTGCACTAGCTTAATTCTTTTTTTAAAGCGTTCAGGGGTGTAAACTCAGAAAACATGACAAAATTGTGGCTATCTCAACACAATTTAATATTAAGCTTAATAAAAACTCAATTTAATCAGATTTTTCCTTTACTTTTACTAATAAAAATTAGTTTATTTTTATTTGTTTTCACAACGTAAAAGTGTCAATGTTGACACTTTTTAAGCATAACTTATTTTTAATACTAAAACTGAAACATCTACAATAAAAAAATTTAGTGCACATTTAAAAAAAATTATTAAATTAATATATAGAAAAAGACAGTGCACATGCAGTTGATTGTTTAAATGTTCATGTTATAAATATATATGTGGCACTTATTACGGCTTTAATATATTAAGTGGATTGGTGGCTAACAGCAATCCAATCTTTTAAGCATGAGTTACTATGTATGTTACTATAGAATTTATTATTAAAAATAATGTCAACACTCGTAATTTTTGTTTCTTTTATTGTGATCATTTATCAGGGTGGAGTTAAGCAAATTAGAGTGGCGCAATTAAGCCTAGATTAATGTCACCTCATATAAAAAATGTTGTAAGTGATGTTGTTGACACTTTACCCCATTCAATACTGAATGCAACTTTCTTAACAACTTCACATATACAAAGTGGTAAAATATCATATTGCCACTACCCAAATATTATTTTCAATAAAATAATAAAGAACTTTGATACTTTTTACCTTATTTTCATATTTTTTATTTTTATATGTGAACAAAAATACCAGAAAACAGTTATTTTTTGCTAGCCCACATAAATTTAATTAGCGTACTATGAAAAATCATAGTAAATTTTTAAAAAAAAATTTGACAGTGACAATGTTGTCAAAAATAATGTCTACAATTTTTGTAATTGACAGTGAGAATTCAGCTTTTTTTACTAATTGTCACTCATAATGTTGACGCTATTCAGTTCTCACATATAAAACTTTATGTTTTACATAATAAAAACTTCTCATTTTTGATATATTGTATTTTTGACTTTCCTCTTCCTAAATTCTCTAATTTTTTAAAATAAAATCTATATCTAAATATAATACTTTTTCATATTTCTCTTAACTTCTAATTTTTTATTCAAAACTATAATAAATTAAAACCTATAAAAGTATTTTTTACCTTTAAATACCAAAAATAGCCATCTAAGATTTACTTTTTATTTATTATGCTTTTTAAGTTGTCTTGTTTATTTTTACATACATTGCTTTATTTTAAACCATTTTACTTATTATTTTAGGACAAAAACACTTTCAAACAGCCCAAAGGAACCAAGCGTCCTTCAAAGCCAATCAAACCCACCAAAAAGAAGCCTGTCTCATCAAAGAAGACCACTCCAAAACCATCCCCAAAGCCCTCACCAAAGCCATCCCCTCAGCCCTCTCCTGAGAAGAGCCCTGCTCACTCTACTGGGGGAGAGGAATCTGATGGCTCCCTTATGAACCGCAGTTTTTATAACTTGGCTTCAGATGAGGAGCCCACCAAGAAGTGGTGTCAGGCCCATAAAACCCCACCCAAGAATAAGTCTCCCACACATGAGGAGCATCACCACAAGCCCCTTCTTCTTTCCCCCACCAAACGCTCCTCCTTTTAGCTCATCTGGGGATGACTTGAAGCCCTGTCTTGATTACTTCCCTGACTTCCTTCATGCTCCTGCTGGCCCCTGGGACCCTCTTGTGGCCCACAATATCTGCAATGTCAATGACAGGTTCAAGTTTTCTTCCTCCTTGCCCAAATACTTCCCAATATTGAGCGTAAAGGGTGGGCCGGCCATGGTGGCCAATGGATACATCTTTTCCTGCAACAGCATCAATCTGGGCTTCAAGAGCCGCCACTATACCTGTGAAGACATATATTGTCCAGTGCAGCTCAAAAATGAGCGCTGGGACTTGGTAAAAACCAACAAGGGCAAGCATACCTGCATCATGCCAAATACCACCATAGCCTGCCTCCTCAAGTGGTATCTTGTCCAGGTGATGCCCACCTCCAAAGATTTTTCTGCCACCCAGCTGGCTGTGCTTGCTTGCAAGTACCTCTTCCCAACCAACTTGAAGAGGGTGCCAAACCACAATCAGTTGGTCAATTTTGTAAGTGATAGGCATCAAGCCTCCAATCCCCTGGCCAAGAGCGCCACTAAAATTGAAGACCTGGTCCTCTCAGATGCCCTCAAAAAAATTGAGGATGATGGGATGTTACTGCTCCATGACAATGGGCAGAAAGTGGAGGATAGGATTATAGCCTACACCACAACCCAAAACCTGGAGCAGCTCAATACTGCTACCACCTGGCTGTACAACAGCACATTTGCTACTTGCCCCTTTCTCTTTAAGCAGCATTGGGTCCTGCATGGGCAGTTTAATGAACAGATTATCCCTCTTGTGCTCTTTCTTCTTCCTGGTGCCAAGACTGAAGTCTACACCAAAGCCTTCAAGATTGTCCGGGATGCTTTAAGCTCCCTTCCCACCAACCAGTTCCCCTCTCCCACTCACGCCACAAGGGCAAATCTCTCCTCTGCTGATAAGGATGAGTCAACCCTAGCCGCTGAGCAGCTAGCTCATGCACGCTCACTTGGGCCAAAGGTTATAATAATGGACTTTGAGCAAGCTCAGTTCAGAGCCTTTGAGGCCACTTTCAATGAAGAAGTCCAGGGCTGCTTCTTCCATTTTAGGCAGACCCTCATCAAGAATCTCAAGAGTGAGAAGGACCCTTTTGAGAAGTATCTTAACAATGGTAAGGGGAAGTGCTGCTTTGCCTTGACTCAGTTTGCTGCCTTGGCTTTTGTGCGCCTGGAGCATACTAGGATTGGCTTTGAGGCCCTCCTGGAGGACGCTTACATCAAGAAGCACTCCACCATCTTCAAAGATTACTTGGATTACTTTGAGTGCCAATGGGTGGGCAAAAAGGTGACTGCCCGGAGAGGTAAGAGCGGGGCCACTGTTTCTTGGAATTGCCAGGTCGCCTGCCTCAAGGAGGAGATGAAGAGCACCTCTGGCCTTAAGGTTTGGCACAAGCACCTGAAGGTGAAGTTTGGGTCAACTCCCAAATATAACAAGTTCTTCCAGAAGCTACAGGAGGAGCAGGCCCAGACTGTCTCCAAGTTTTTCAACCTGGCCAACCAGGTGGCCCCAAGAAGCAAAAGTCCAAGGAGCAGGACTACCAGGAGGATGTTCAGAAGGAGGTAACAAAAAAGTACAAGGTAGCAGAGATTAATAAGTACCTTGAGGATGTTGCCACTGCTCTTGTTGATGGCTTTAATTAGCTTAATAAACCTTGCTTTGTCTGTATATTTTTTACTTTTAAACTTTTAATTTTTTAATTTATTTATAGTTTACTAATCTTTTTTATGTATAAATGGTAAGTTTCAGATACAGTTTCAATGTGGTTTAGTAAGAAATATATTAAATTTTGTTAATTTATCTTTAAGGCATGAGATATTTTCAGTTATGCTTATGTGAAGTATAATAAATTTAAATTACAATTTTTTTATATTTTGTATTTGTTATGATATATAAAATATCTTTATTTTTGGTTCATTGGAATTTTAATTTTTATGGAAATAAAAAATAATTTTATAATCAAGAGTGTGATTTACATAGTTAACTGAAAAATAGTTGCTTATATCTCCTTATTATTATTACTTATAATAATTTTTTGTTGCAGTTTTGAACTCTCTAAGGTCATTTTAGTATAATAAAGTATTTTAAATTATTTTTTATATTAAAAATGTCCAGGGTAAAGTGTTTTGTTAATTAAAAAAGTGTTGACATCTGCCAGGAAGCCAGTCATAGGTGGAGGCATTGGGCGGCTTGGGGTGAGGCGTGGCCAAGATGTTGGGTAAGGCCCACCATGGAATAGGTGCTAACTTGATAATGTTTGATACAGATCAACCAAGTAAGGACCAGGGTATGGAGTTGGGGACCATGGAATCCACCAATCTTGTCAAAGTAATGTAGAGTACTCCAAACAGTTGGGTAGAGGTGGTCTTGGCAGCGGCAGTAGGTTCCAGTGGGCAGCTTGATTTTGGGGTTAATGGTGGAGTCAGGTAATGAAGTACACTGGTAGGTAGTTGTACTTGTCTTTGAACAATAAGGGCAGTATCTCAACCCTCTTTCCTTTGCATCCTATTTACTAGGTACTTCTATTCCTTGTCAAAGGGTCAGCAATGAGGATGGTTTCCAAGTTGTACTACAAATAGGCCAGGTTGGGGGTATTCAGTAAAGTGCACAGGTCCAAAGGGGGCTCCCAGGGGACAGTATAATGCCTGGGGCAATTTGGCAGGTTGGTCTTGGGGAAGGGCGGCGGCCTGGCGGTCTACTTGACTGGAATTAAGATGGAAGATCACTAAGACTAGATAGGGTAAGATTTGTTCAAACCAAAGGTTCATAAAACTTTATTATCAAAAATGACAATGTGGTCTTCACCATACCGCCAGGGTTTTTATACCATGGGACTTTGCTTCTTCAATTTTTGCAGGGTTCAGGTTTGCAGACAAGGCACTGGCGGGACGTGGGTCTTGGCTTGGGGTCTTGAGGGCGGCAGATCCAGGTTATGCCTGTTCTGGAAAATCAGAAAGGCAACACTTTGTTTTGCTGTCACTGTTCACTATGTCACCTGAGTAGTTCAATTGCACTACTCTCTCTGGACAGAATGCTGGCAGTTGATGGTGGTCATTGGCAGAGTTAAAAATAGGTTTTGTTTTAACCTCCTTAAGGCAAGCTGCAACCTCTGCATAGGTTTGGGTCTTTGGTGGCTCAAGGTTGGCATCAATCTGATGACCATTCATGGAATTGTCCTTGGGAGACTGGTGTGTCTTGGAGTAACTTGTCAACTTGGGTTTGCAATTTAACAAGTGGGTGGCTTCCTGTCCACTTTGTGGGACTCAATTAGTCTTTGGAGGGTCAGGGTTTGATTCCTGGGCTTCCAGTGTTGATTCTGAAGCTCCAGTATTGGCTCTTGACAGGTTGGCAGTAGGTTCTTCCCTGACCTCTGTTATCCAGGTTACATTTCCTTTGTTGGTATGGGTCTTCATTGGCACCAGTTTGGCAGCAGACTGGCAACTATTCAAGGAATCCCCTTTAGTAGGCCGGTGGGTTGCAGGGTAATTTACTGATTCAATCCTGTGACTCAACAGATTGGCGGGTCCTGGACTGTTCTGGAGGGCTCAATCCGCCGTCTGGGAACTGGGGCTCAACTCTTGGGCTTTCAATACAAGTATTGAAATGTCATTCATGAAAACATCCAGGAAACAACATTAAGTAAAACCAAGTTGTCACTTTACTATAGTGTCAACATTAAAAGTGTTGACATGGGCGCTGTTGCCGTCTCATCAAAGTTGATGGTTTTGGGAGCTCAATCATGTATGTATTCATAGTCTGAAATTTATTCCTCAATAGTTCCTTCCATTTTAAAGGTTCTGAGTTTTGTCATGATTACAACATCAGAATCCTTTATGGCAAATTTTTTCCAGGAAGGTGTTCTTAAACAAGTCCCAGTCTTTATTGTGACCAGAGTGTTGATCAAACCATTTGCTTAAAAAGTGTGAAGCAGCCCCATTAACATGTAAAGCAATTTCATTTTTCCAATTTTGCGGGAGTAGCCTATTTGTGTAAACTTATTTTGGATGCTTTGAATCTAGAGATTGGTGCTTTCTTAGTGTAGTCCTGAGAAATTTCTAATTTCTTCTGAGTGCAGGCGTTGAAATACAATGTTGGGTATTTTGGTTGCTTCAGGAACTTGAGGTGAATTCAGGACTCCTTGTGTACTGAGGAAGTTGTACTGTTTGGTTGGTATGAGGATATTGTTGAGGACAGTGAATCCCATAGGGACGTCCTGACCTTCTTTCTATCTTCTCCAGCCAGTGGGGAGTGCCATATGCCAGTTTATTTTCTTTGGAGGAATTTTTCCTTTAAGTTGCGCATGTGTGAATAACCTACCTCTATTACTACTGTTGAGTATATACTTCTTAGAAGTATAATAAACAAGATAAAGGATGAAATTAAGAAAATAATGATAATTTATTGGATATGAGTTTACAGTATTATATAGTATCATGAGAAGCCACATATTGTCCATGTACATCATGGTGGTCATGAGGCTTTTCCAAGTAGTGTTCTTCTTAGGACTCAAAATTTTTGATCCCAATAATAGATAAATGATTAATAAGAGTGCAACCAACATAATGACTGGTTGGGGAATTGCTCAGGGAATTAGTTTCCCAAGAGGGTGTATATCAAAGATGTTGTGCCACTGAATGTGGTTAGTTTGCTATAGTCTTTGATGTAATTCCTTAGGTAATCTGAAATCCCAAAAAGGCATCTCATTTGTTTCACAGATGTAGCTTATTGCATATTATTTGTGGCTATGGTTTTATTAGGTCTGCTTTGATGTTGCCATATGAGACAATATGGCCTAATAACATGATTTCTTTTTTATATATAATGCCAGCTGGGTTTTGTGAATAGCTTTTATTTTCATATCAATCAAGTGTCTTGCAAATATGCTTGAGGTATTCTTCTTTGGTTTTTAAAAATATGATAATGCTGTCAAGATGGCATAATGCATTAGATATACCATTGAGTGCTTGTTTCATCATAGTTATAAAAGCTTTAGGTGCATTGTTCATTTATTTAGGCTTTCCAGACATTTTTTGTGTGGCAAAGTGAGCCTTTTGACCATAGGAATGGACAAATTATGGGAAGGGAGAATGGCAGGAAACCAGGTAGTCCAGAGGAAAACCTTGAGGAAATGAAGAGAGACTGGGGTTGTAGGTGGGGTGGTATGTTCTAGAATCATCACTACCACTTGGTTGTGTGCTGATAGGTGTATCAGGCCTGTAATGGACTCACATTTAATTTAAAAGAAACTTGCACATTGCACTGGAGGGGTTTCCATAGAAGACCTGACTGGCTATCTAGCCCTACTTGTGTGCAAAGAGTGGCTTTTAAGACTGGGGGATTGGGGGTCTCCTGAGAAGAAGTGTATAACTGTTTTGTGGATAATCCACAGCTCTGTATGGCACACTGCTGCTCTGAAGGTCTCTGGGATTCTGGTGGGGAAAATATAAAAATCATTTTATTTGTGATTTATGGAGAGGCAAAGAGTATTACCTAGCCATCCAAAGGATATAAAATACTGTTAGGAAACCAACCTTGGGCAGCTGGTCCATTTATTTTCTGGGAACACAGGGGCCATGGGCTTTGCAGGCAGGGCCCACCACAAGATCAGGGCTAACTTAATAATGTAGGATATAAGTTTCCCCATCTAGGATCACAGGCCAGTAGCTGAGATTATTTTGTTGATCACCCCGGTTAGGGTGATGTACAAAATCCCAAACAGATTGTTTATGTGGTCCAAGGGGATTGCAGGAGCAGATTGAGCATTGTTTTAGGAGTGATTGGCGGCTTCACATCCAACTGGTATGCAGACAGGGAGTTGTATTTGTCTCTGAATAATTTAGGGTCAGTCAAGTGCTTAGGATCTAGTCTATTATATTTGATAGACAATTTTACACAGACCAGGGGATCTTGCTCCAGTATCTTCTCAAGGGTTATTCTTTGTATTCAGGCTTCAATGGGTACTCTTTAGAGTGGACAGGACCAAATGGAGCCCCTGGCAGACAGTAAACTGTGAGCAGAAGGGCAGGTGGGCTGGAAGATCTTGAACTGAACTGTTAAATAGCAAAGATAAAGAAAGGCAGCAATTGGGAAACCCATTGTCTCTTAATCTTTTAAGTAAAAAATGGCAATAAAGTCTTAGCACAGAGTATATGGGTCTATATAGTACCCTGCCACCAAATTTTACATTTTCCCTGTAGGATTCATCATAGGATTGGGAAAAATAAGGCGGGTGGCCAGGTTCAGGAGCAGCAAAATGTCACTGCTTCTGGGTGTTTGCTTATTGATTGAAATCTCTGAAAAGATTGCTTGATTCTTCTGTTCTTGAGCCATGGTCATGAAATTGGGCTTCAAGCCTGTATTTTCCTCAGATGATGAATCTTAATTGCCACTAGTGTAGACTTCATGCTCATGAAGTTAACAGTAGGAATTTTTCTGCCTCCATTATGAAAGTTGTTGGACCCTTCCCTAGGTGCTGTAGCTCTTAAGTTTTTACTGATGTTCTCATTTTTGGAATTAGGCTTGGCCTCAGCTTGATGGGGCTCAATCCCAGGAAAGCGCAGGCAGTCAGCCCTTTTGTCCTTAGGGCTAGAGGCCCACAGGGGATCAGGGCTAGGGTTCAAATCCCGCCCTTGGGCCCAGGTTTTGAGAGGAGGAAAATTTTCAATCCTGAAAAAAACCATGTTTCATACCTTAACGCTCTATAGGCACATGAACAGCCTATGGGTAAGAGTTTCATTGGCTCCATATCTGTTGCAAGTTGAGTAGGAGCATTGCCCCTGTCTGCTGTTCTATAGGCTCTTCTCAGGACCTTCCATGTATTTGTCCTCATATTCAGTTTGATTATCATATTATGGCAGTATTGCTAATACAAATTAGTCAAGGGGCATCCATTCCACTGTGAGTGGAGCACCAGGACCTCTGGTGCTGAAACTGCTCTTAGTGGCTCTGGTATACTTGCACCTGGGTGCGACAATAGGTTCATGAACTGGGGGCCACACCAGCTGTGCCCTGCCCATGTGGTAATCCTCTGGTCTGAAGGATCTCAGGCTTCAGTACTCCTTGTATGTGGATAGCATGAACTTCCAGAAGGTGTTCTTTACTTGGGGGTCTCTCTCAGTTTTACCCCAGAGTGCCAGTTATTGAGGGTATGTATCTTGTGAGCAGAATTTAGGCCTAATGCCCTTGCCTACTGAGTTCTGAATGTGCATGCCTATTGAGGGATCAGTATGTGAGCAGATAGGACCAGAGACATTGTTCAGCTAATTTTTTTGCTAAGGTCCTCTTGAAATTGCATAGTCCTAGTCCTTGTACTCCTCTGAGCTTGTTGCCTAGCATCTTTTCTGTTGAAATTGGCTGAATTCCTGGCCTCCAAATTATGTGCTGGAACATAATGTTGAGGCACTGGAAGAACTATTGGAATAGTGAGAAGAACTGTGCTGTGAACCAGACCTTAGAGTAACCCAGTGTATTTACTATCTTTAATCTACCAATATTGGTTATCAGTTTGCATTGCTAGGAGGGCATTGCGTGTGATACAGCACTAAGGATTTCAGACTCCATCACCTGTGTCAAAACTGCCTGCCTTGACCCATGTACCCATATGGTGTACCAAGGTCTTGATGGTCTTGATTGCCAGGTGTGGTATGAAGCTGGGATTACCCAGTATAAAAACCTGCTTTTTTGCTGTGTTGAATTTAGCCTGAGAGAGTTCAAAGTACATTCTTAGGACTGTGATGAATTTTTTTATATTCTTCTTTGAGGATAGGCTCACCACACAGTCATCTGCAAACACTTTGATGATAAAAGGCTCTTGAAAAAAGGCTTTCAGGACAAAAATTCCAAAAATTAATTTGCTACAATTTAATGATTTAAACTGTGTAAAAAATGAAGCTTTGGGTATGTGTGCTGGTCACATGAAAGCTGTTGTGCAGGTGAGGACTGATTTTGCCACAATAAAGAATCTATGCTGAAAGTTGGAAAAGTGAAGTTGTTTTAAAACAGGTAGAGGACTAGTTGATATCATGGGCTAATAGGGAAATTAAGGCCTGCTTAGTAGGTAAAATTGGCTACTAGAGGCAGAGAATAAACCAGACTAGCAAGTAACATTGGGCTAGGGTGCTGGTTAGGTGTCTCCACCCAGTAGGTAACATTGGCTACTTGGGAAGGTAAGTGTGATGATCCACATGCTTGGTGGTTTGCAGGCGGGGCTTATGTTAGCCAAGTGAAAGTTTAGTGACTGTTGTTGAAGAAAGCTGGCTGAAGGACCAGAAGATGATGGTGAAGAACTTGTAGTCTGGAGAAATAAGCCTAGATTTTGCCAAATTGATTTGCCAAAGTGATAAGATGTGGAATATTTTGCCTTGTTTTAATTATTAAAAACAAGAAGGAATGTGGATAGAAGTGTGGGTAAGATATTTATTTATTAATTCCTAGGATAGACAAAGGTATTTTGCTATGAGAACAGGATACAAGGTTAATTTGGTGGGACATTTTCCATGTATTTTACTTTATTTGTAAATATATGGGGAAAACGTTGAAGAGGTCCAGAAAGAACAATTTAAATATTATTCTACTATTTAAATTGGTTCAGGTTGAATGCAGGAAAGACTGGTGCCGGAATAATGGACCGGTTAACACTTTGGTGCGTGAAGAGTTGTCAATTTGAGTGGTTTGAGCTGTAGAAATTATTTTCATAGTTGGATCCTGGTGGAACTTCAGAAATAGTCTATTTATGCGCTCTGCATTTAAAGGTTGAGTTCTGGCATGTTTCCTGATGAAAATAATTGGTCAGAAGCCAAAAGCTTAAAGTATAAGCAAGGAAATAGTGAATTAATACTTTAAGCTTTTGAGAAAGTAAGTATGTAAGTGTTGAGCATCTTGTGATATTGCTGATATGTTCAAAGCTACAGATAGATGTTAGCCTTGCCAATGTACTCTACCTAATCCTATGCAAGAGCACTACAGACTACAATAGAATAGAACTTAGAAGATAATTACGTTTATTGATACTGGAGTACAATCTAGCCAGTGGCTGCAATCTATCCAGATGTAACTATTAACTTGTCTTTGTCCTTTCAGATGTCTATATCAATATATACTGCAACAACCCTTGTTCTTGTCCTTTCAGACAGTTCTCAGTGGCTACCTTTGCAATAGGTCTATCTTTGCTGGCTACGCCCATCCTGATTAGCTGTCCTTGGCATGTGATATGCTACTGGCCTTAGCAGGCGTCCATGGCACCTCATCTACAGCCTACGCTCTTCTTGAGCTAGCCTAATGTCATTTATCAATTGGCTGTATCTTACACGCCTATTATTGCGCTGGGAAACTACGCCGTATTTAGTTGGTGCTTAGAAAATGTCCCTGTTCAGCCCTCCTACATTGGAAGGTAGAATTCCGGTATTCCATTTACAGGGCTTAATCAGTGATCCTTTTCTGGTTGGCAAACCTTCTGCTTATTAATGCAACAAGTCAAATTGAGGATTATACGCTGTATAATAGCAGACTCAATCCATTAGTAACTCAGAGGATTATCCGCTGTGTAATACTGACCCAAACCAATAAGGAACCCAATTAAATGCTGTGTAATACTGATCCAAACTCGGTATTTCTTAGCCACTTGTATATCACTTTTTTGATATGTACATATAAGTCCATCAGGCTGTGTTGAGCTGAGTTGATACAATGTCTGGTAGGGTAGAATAGGTGATATACAATTGATGATTTTGTGATTACACACCATGTAATCAATGATATTCAATATATTGGCTAACATTTATGCGGCGTATAATAAGTACATCAAATATAATATAGCAAGCAATATACGGCGTATAATCACATCACATTGGGACAATCAGTGGTAATACAGTGTATAATTGTTACATCTTTTATAATAAACTAGCAATTACACAGTGTATACTAAATGCACTTAATTATGTGATAATCAAATGGTAATACAGCATATAATTGTTACATCTATTATAATAAACTAGCAATTATATGGCGTATAACTGCCATATCTATTAATATAATGATGACCAGTGATAATACGGTGTGTAACTGATTAAGATCTGCGTGCAATGATTAACCTGATCATTTGTGGTCAATCAGTCTAATCTCACAGTAAGCTTAAGTTGTTATAGGGAAAAGTGAGCGGCAATGGTTTAAGCTTATAAAGAAAGCCATTTTGAAGGCAGAACCATTGGGAAAAAGACACTATAAGAAGGTGGCTGGCTGGAAAGTTACAGGGTCTTTTTGGGGTCTTTTGACTGTCTTTTTGAAGTCTTTTCAAGGTCTGTTGGGAGGCTTTTGGAGGTCTTTCCCAGGTCTTCTGAGTTTCTGCCAAGAGGTTTTGGAAGCCTTTCAATCACCAGCAGAAGTTTGGTTGGACTGATACAACCCAAGATAACAGAGCAGGAGCCCAAGAATAAGAAGCTGGATCCTAAGTGCAGTGCCGGAGCTCAAGTTTCAGGAGCAGGAGTCCAAGTCTAAGGAGCAGACGTCTAAGACTAAGGTGCAGAAGTCCAAGACCAAGTACAAGGAGTCCAAGATATTGTTGGAGGACTCCAAGTATTGGCAAATTCATATTGTTTCCTTGACCCCCCCGGGCCATATGCCAGAAGGTTTCTAAGGGGATCTTCCTTCTGAGAGTGAATAAAAGCCCATTTTGACCCCTATACATATTTCTGAGATACATTTCACCTTACTAGAGAATGACAACCCCTTCCAGCTGGTCCCTGTCTACAATCCAGGATACACTTGGGGACTGGTGGACAGGAACCCCACAGTAAGGCCTGCCTAGTAGGTAAAATTGGATACTAGGGGAGAATAAGGTTGCCACTTAGTAGGTAGCAAACTGACTACTATGGGTGGAGGAGGTACCAGCCCATCAGGTAATATTAGCTGCTAGAGTGTTAGATATTGTCTGAACCTAGTAGGTAACAAGGGCTACTAGAGTAGGATGTCTCTTTAACCTAGTAGGTAACATTGACTGCTATAGAGAATGGGTGACGTGACCTAGCAGGTAACATTGGCTGCTAGGAAAGAGAGGAGCTGAGGTAGCTCCACAATCCCTTATGCACTTACAGGAGGTCTTTAAGTAAGCATCTTACCTAACAGACTGGTAAGGTGGTGTTGTCTGTGATTCTCTGGAGGCTTTGAGGAGGTCTGAAGCTACCATTGGGGACATGGATATTCTCAGAGACGTTGTCAGGGTAGCTTCTTTGGGAAGCAGCTGCAGAACTTGGCAACAAACAGGTCTCTGGGAAGTGAAGTTGGTTAATTTGCAACTGAAAGCTCAGACTTAACCACCTGAGTGAGTAAAGGGAACTTCACAGACATGAGGATTGTCTGTGGTTGAATGGCTCAAGTGGAGGTCACTTTTAGGGGCCCAGTCAAACACCAGTAGCCTTGGTGACTTATTGCCTGAGTCTTAGTTATTGGTAACAGGGACTTAAAATAGAACCAAGGCAGTCCATAGTGAAATATCACAGTGAAGATCATTTGAAGGACTGGAAGATTATGCTAGAAGACTGGAAAGGACTAGTTGAAGGACTAGAAAAAATGGAAAAGGACTAGATTAAGGACTAGAAGTTGGTTAAGAAAGGCCAGAAGAAGTGGATGAAGAAGCAGGAATGCTGGCTCAGACTGCTGAAATTAGGACTAATAAGAAAGAAGCAGTAAGAGAATGAATTAAACTTCCAAAAAGATATGATAAAAATTATAAGATTAATATCATAGAAAGAAATAAATAGAAAACAGGAAATGATTTACAGAAAATAAACTGCAAATTTATAAGGAATTGATTGAGTAAGAAGGAGCCAAAATAGCTGGAAACAAGACATAAAAACTTTAAGGACCAATGCTGGAGTTTTACCTAAAATGATTAAGTGAGGCAAGAAGCAAGCAGAAGGCAATTTCAAATGGCTGAAATGTTGAGGAAAACACAAAGAAACTTGGAGAAATGTTGAAGAAATTAGGGTTCAAAAATCCCCTAAGTAAAACATAGTTGGAAGTACTCAAGTTTTCCTGGAGAAATTTATTGGGAATTACAGCAAAATTCTTCAAAACGCAGAGCAGGTACTTATGAGGAGCAAGACAGTGCTGGGTTCAAACCAGGGTCAAGAGCAAGTCATTTGAGTAAACGTTTTGGCAAAACAGTTCAATCTGGTTGTTTGATTAGCTGAAAGTAAAAGCTTGTTTGATCACTGTTTCAAGGGCTTTAAATAAATGGTTTAAGCTAAAAAATGAGGGAATATAGAAGGAAAACCCTTTTTTAATTGACTGAAGTAAGTTAAAAGGCTTAATATATTATAGAGAAGAAAAACTGGATATTTTAAGCCTGGAGAACCAGATATCTGAGAGAAAAAGGACTGAAACAAGGAGCTATAAAATGGGGATCAATCTGAGGCTTTTCAGGGACTGTATCAAGTGGAATACCAAGGCCACTAAAGCTATAAAGAGAGCTAGAGACAAAGATAAAGGTGCAGGAGCCCAAAATAAAGGAGTGAAACTTGGATAAGGAGCAGGAAGTCATGCAGGGGGAAGGAGTCTATTACTAAGGAGCAGGAGTCCAAGACTAATGTGTAGGAGCCCAAGAATAAGTACAAGGAGTCCAAGAGATTGTTGGAGGACTCCAAGTATTGGCACATATCAATTGTTTTCCAGACCCTTGGGCCATGTAACAGAAAGTTTTTAAGTGGATTTTCATTCTAAGAGTGAATAAAAGCCTATTTAAATCCATGTCCAAAAAATCCAAGTAGTAAAGATACACCCTATGAGTAAGTTGCCCAATATCTTCTACCCTAGCCAAGGGGAAGAAGACAGCTACTGCCAAAGCTGTCAAAGGTTTGCCACTAATAAAACTTATACAGAAGGAGTGGGAGAGGTTGACTAGACACCTTGAGATAACAGATAGGGGAAAGGAATTTATTGGGAATGAGTTTACTAGGTTTTTAAAGGATTGGTACAGGCCCACAGAGGTACTAGCACCAGCTGAAGTACAATTGTATGGTGGGGATGCCCGCCTAGTGATAGGAAAAGTATTGGAGGAGTTTGCAGTAATGCAAGCCAAGTATAAACTTCAAGCTAGCCATCTACAACTACTAGGGAATGACATTTCCTTAAAGCTGTTCCATGGCTATGACCCAGGACACACAATGAAGACTGGTGAACAGGAACCCCACAATATGACTTTTTCTTTTACTCTATTTGACTTTATCAAGATGTTAGGAAAAATTTGAAAAGATTTGCCCCTGAGAAACTTGTAAATAGATCCTTGATTTGCAGGAGAAGATATTTTTTTACTGTGCTTGTGTTGAGGGCTGTATAGTCAGTTACAAGGTAAAGTGTTTCCTCTTTTTCCTTACAAATAAACTTGCATCCCCATGGGGATTCTGGGGGATGTATGAAGCCTTTTGTAATGTTTTCCTTGATGTGGGCCTTTAAGGTTTGGATTTTCATAGGAATTTTTTTGTAAATAGGTGCATGTTTGGTCATAGCTTTGCATAAGTTGATGCCATGTTTATTTCTCTTTCAGGGGTAGCTCTGTTAGTTCTTCTTTAAAGATGTGAGTGTTTTTGTTTAAGAGTTTTTCTATCTACATGGAATGTATTTTTTATTTATATACATTATTGAATTCAGAGTATTTTATTATGTGTAGAATAATTCTTTGTTAGATGTTCTGAGTCATCTTGGTTTATTACTTGGACAAATAATGTATCTCTTAAGACAAGATCATTAGATTCTTTGATAATGTTAAATTTGACTTTATTACACTTGATGATCATGGTTTTTGTTTTCTAAAATACTCTAAACTTTACTCAGGAGAATCTTTTTATTCCAGCTACAATGTTGTAGCTTAAGCTGGTCATGACAAGTCCTTCAATGGATGTTTGTATGCCTTGGAAGTCAATTTTTAAGGGAGTTGTTTTGCCTTTAGTAGAGCTCTTGTTTTATCTGCCATTCTGGCATATTTAAAGTTGAATTTAACAACTGGGATAATTTATTTTTATAAAAATGGTTTGTTTATCATAATTTGCTGAACACCAGAGTCAAATAAGAATTGATGTGTGTTTGATTTTAAATGCATGGGTAGAATAGAAGTTGAGAACAGTTCTAAATTTTTGGGTTCATAAAAATAGTGGTTTATGGAAAGCTGGGAATTCTTAAAGCAAAGTTTGTTCTATGGAAAATCTTTTCTCATTTTGAGGGGTACTTAAGTCTATCTTCCTTGGGCAAGTTCCTTAGGTCAAAGTTCCTAAGGTTGAAAGTTCATAAATCAAAAATGGGACCTCCAAAAAGTGCAAAAAGAAAAACACTATGTAGGGTGCAAAAATCAAAGATACCAAAGATTGAAGAGCAAAAAATGATTTTCTAGGAGTTAACTTTAAAGCCAAAAATCATATACTTGATAATTTAAAAACAATTAAAAGCCTGTTAGGAATTTTGACCAAGCAATGATAATAATTATGACAAGGTTGTGGATATGAACTTCAGTAGCCAAATTAAATAAATTGGCATTATAAATTAAATGCATATTGGAATAGCAGTAGTCTGCTGACCTGAGCATTAAATTATCCAATGATAAGTGCCGCCGCGGCAATTAAACAATACATAATTTGCCGCCGCAGCACTTAAAAATATACACAAGCACCAAACTACTTTTACATCAAGCGCCGCTGCACCAACTGAAAATTATTGCAAGCGCCGCCTGGCAAATATTACAGGCGCCAAAGCGCCGCCCTACTTTTACATTGAGCGCTGAGGCGCTGGGTTTGATTCCCCTTAATCTCAAATTTCCTAAATTAACTGTATTTATAAGCAGCTAATGCAAGGACGCAAATTAGGCAGGACAAATGGCCTCAAAGAATACCATACCCCACGCCAGCAAGGACCACCTGTGCTGGGTGAAGCAATTAAATCTCATTGGTTGGCATGTTTGAAACAACAAAACCTAGATCACTAATTACCCAAAATAAGTGTGTGTTGGAGTGTCCTAGAAGATATTGCCAACAGCCCAGGAAGACACTCCCCAAGAGGGTATAAATACTTTTCCCCCAATAATAATAAAAATACTTTTTGACTTACACAAGTGCTTCTGCGTGATCAGAAGCCAACCCTCCAAAGTAATTATTGATTCCTCTTCCTATACGCTCTTCTGCCACAATACTAATCATATCCTCACATATGACAGTATCTAAGCCAAGTACCCTGCACCCTATTACAGAAATGAGTTGCCCCCATACTCCCAGTGCAATAAAGCCTTTTCTAGACTAAAGAGAGCTCAAGGAGCTCATTTCTGCAATAAAACCTATATGCTAGATAATAAAATACTGCTTAAATTTTCTGTGCTTTAAAGAAACTTTTTTACTTTTTAAAATCAAAATTAGACTAGAGTTTATATGTAACTTTATTTATTTAAGTATAAAATATGAAGCTTCACATAAAACTACTTTAAACTTTATTTTTATAGTAAAATGCTTTATTGTCACAACATAAAAATAAAAGAAAGTAAAAGAAAAGCAAGATTTTATTTCAACCTTAGAGAACTTTTGCAATATTCTCAAGATGAGTAAGCTAGTTGGAAGAGTTATAAGGAAGAAGCAATTTTTTGTGACTGTCTCAAAGCTGTTGAAATTCTTGCTGCTATGGGAAACACTTTGACGTACATCTAAAAACTCCTGGTAAAGATTTTTGTTGGTTGCTTGTTCAACTTTGAGCTTGTTGATCAGGACATTAAACTTGGGTTTCTTTACCCCAACGCAGTTGGCAAACTTGTTGCTCCAGATTTCTAGGGAGGAATTAGTCTTCATGGTCTTATTCTTAACAAACTTGAGCTGGTTCCATTTAGTCTTGTTTTCATTTCTTTCATGGCGTCTGGTCTCAAGTTTTCTAATTCATTGGCGTTCAAAGTAATCAATAAATGGAGAAAAGACAGCTGCATTGTCCTCCATATACTTGGTATTCTTGAATGCCTCATAAATCTTGCTAGAGTCCTCCTTTCTCAACAAGGCAATGGCAGAAAAGGAGTTGAAGGCCACCTTGGGCTCCTGGGAAGTGGATCTGGTAACCAGTATGTTGAGCTCAGTAAAGCTCTGCAGCTTTCTTCTGAGGCATTGTCTGAAGTGAAAGAAGCAACCATTAGGCTTGCTTAAATACCTTTTTAAAGGTGTTGGCTTGACCAGGCTCAAAGTCAACAAGAAGGTGGGTATAATAAGGCTCTGATGTTTCCTTATCATCAGGTTGGCTTGGGGCTTTAAACTTCTTTCTCTTGGGGGTAGAAGTGGGGGCATCAGTAGGGGGAAGTAGATCCAACTTCCCCTTTAGAATCTCCTAGGCATGAGTATAATCATCCTCATTTTTTCCTGACATCAGAAAGTAAACCAT
The DNA here is from genome assembly GCA_014839935.2 of Entomophthora muscae. Taxonomy (NCBI): domain Eukaryota; kingdom Fungi; phylum Entomophthoromycota; class Entomophthoromycetes; order Entomophthorales; family Entomophthoraceae; genus Entomophthora; species Entomophthora muscae. The sequence continues at coordinate 129,089 of QTSX02006489.1, forward strand.
TAGTAAAACCTTATCACCATACTTCCCATAAATGCACCAAAGCTGGGAAAAGATCTTAGGGCACAATGAGAAGGTCCCATCAGCCAACCAGATATTGGCTGTCACAATCTATTAAGGTTCTCCTGTGTGGCATAGCAGATGGTTCTTTTATGCTCATCAGGCCCATCATCATGAAGGAGAAACTGTTCATCTTTGGAGGTGACTCTAAGCTCATTGGGGATATCCAGTTCCAGGAGGGAGGTGTCACTTCTGCCCACATTGTCAGACTTTTGGCAGTTGTCACTCATATACTTCTGAAAGGATCCAAAAGTACCAATAGCTATCTTCTAGAAGCTAGTCAAGTTGTGAAGAGCCCTGGTAACTATCTACTGGGAGGTAAGGCTACTGTTGAAAGGCTGCCTCTGGTGCAGGTACCACTTTATCAGGTGCTGATAGACTCCAGTTGGCTCCAGACAGGTATTCTGATTATTCAGCTTCTTGAACTGGGTGAATCCAGTGGTATTCAGGCAGGGCAGGCAGGCCCTTCACATTTGTAATGATGAAGCACCAAGTGCTTCTGTTTATTATTACACTTGAACATGAAACCATCATGATAGAACCCAGCATTGCCCTTGGATGACATTATTAGGAAGGAGATGAGCAGGACTTCTGGTAGTTGGAACTCCTCTTCATAGTTGCATATGTTATGAACTTTAAGGATATCCCAGGTCTTAAGGCCATCCTCAGTTGGTGTAGCATCTCCAGAGTTGTACAAGTCTTCCTATTCTCCTTTGAAATGTGAGGGGGTGTCTCCTTTTTATCTTCCTGGATGTGGGAAAGCTTGTGCCAAGTTGGGCTCTTGTAGGGGCTGGGGGTAGGTTCCTCTTCAGAAGGCTCCTTTTCTGGAGAGGGGGGAGGGCTCAGGGGTCTTCTTGGTGGCATTCTTGGTGATCTTTTTGCTGGTCTTTGGGTTAGGCTTATTAGTTCTGGAAGGGGTGACCTTAATTGGGTTGATGGGAGTTGCTTTGGGAGGCATATAGATGACTCAAAGTTAGTATTTTTTGGTTAGTAAAAAGAATGTAAAAAATTAATAAAGCTATCATTTTTTTAACAGTTTCTGAAAGTCAGAGCCCTGTTTACTATATTTGAAAGCTTTAATATTTTTTAATTGAAGTAGTGAACTTTATGATGCTTTTAAAAGGAGCAAAAAGGGGGGGTTCAATAAGACAATTAAGGAGTTTTAATTTTGGCACTTTGATTTTTGACACTCCCTAAAAACATAAGAAAACATAGCAACATATTAAATTAATTTAATATTTTTTTGAAAACTGCTAAAATCAGCAGTATTTACTAAACCTTTTAAAAAGCTAATTTAAGCCAACCCAAAAGGCTTGAAATTTTAATATGTTCCAAAAAATTATTTAACCTTTAAAATACTAATTTTAAGCCAGAAACTTACATTGGTTAAATATTTATGGTTTTTCAAAGTAGAGTGTTGGTTTGGTTTAAATGTACTTTTGATTTCTTTACTTTTAATTATAAACACCTATTAGAGCTTAGTTAATAAAATATTAAATTTCAATCATAATTTAAAATATATTTGTAAGCAATAAATCAGTGTATTATGAATTTCGATTTAAAACATTTTTGATTTACGCACTCTATCACTCCACTCATTAAATTACTAAGTGATAATATAATATTTGTTTCTATCACAAATTTATCTTTTACATTTATAAAAATCACTAAAAATTTAATCAAACTATTTACAGGTGATTTTGAACCTGTATGATAGATTTTAGCTTATTTGGTTGTGTCAAGTACATACTTCTGGGAAGTATAATAAACAAGATAAAGGAGAAAGTTAAGAAGAGAATGATACTTTATTTGATATGAATATATGATAATATATAGTATCATGGGAAGCCACATACTGTCCATGTACGTCATGAGAGTTATGGGGCCTATCTGAGTAATGTTCCTCTTAAGTCACAAGGCTTATTCAAGTTGTATCACCAAATGCCAACTAAACAACAACATAATCCCCCCTCCCATAGACTATGACCCCAAGAACCACCCGTATGCAAGACAGATAGGACTTAAGTCCTTCTGGAGCAAACATGTGGCTGTTGTAGCCTTCTCCCCACACATTGGTATTTCCCTAATAGCAGTGCTCTCAGATGAGCGCATCCTTGTGGTGGACGCAGTAGACACCAGAACTGACCTCAAGTTGAGGGTAGTGGGTGTCTACCTTCCGACAAACCCAACAAGCAACAACCAATGGGACGTCCTTGACTCACTTGTCCTCCCCAAATACACAGTAGTGATAGAGGATTTCAACACCTGGACAGATCCATTCAGGGACACTTTCCCTACCAGAACCAAAATTCACTCAAGAAGCACCAGAATGCTCTCCTTCATGACTGAGAAGGGACTGGTCTTTACCCTTGACAACAAAGCAGAAGGCCCAGCCACTCTCACACAATGGGAGTTTGGGCTGAGAGGTGAGTTATTCAACGGCTCCAGACTGGACTTCATCATAGTCACAGGGCTGCTGGCTGAGATCACATCAAGATCAAACACAAGTGTGTCCCCAATAAGCAACCACATACAGGTGGACGTGTTAATTCATAAGAATAAACCACAGCCACGTGAGTGGAGCATCAGGCCAACTACACTCAGGGACCCAGAGTGGAGGCTCCAACTCTCAATTATACTCACACAACTTATCAAGGTATTGGATCTTTGCCCACACATGAATCCAGCCCAGAGATGGGAGGAGATAAAAGAGGTAATTAAAAAAGAAAGTAAAAAATATGAAAAAGAAAAGATAAAAAATTATATTCAAAGAAAAACTAAGATTGGAAAAAGAAATGGAAGATATTATGGAAAAGAGGCACAAGATGCCAGAAAAGATATGGTTTGATGAGTACTCCAAAACTCACAACAAGATAAGGAAAGAGAAAAGAAAGGAGGATGCAAGGACAAGAGTTGATGCAACATATTGGTTCTAATGCATGATGGGAACTTCATCACGCAAGGCACTGGACCATCTTAAGGTCACCCGCTCCCGCACAGCCATGACTGAGGTAAGGAGAAACAATGGGTCCATGGCTACAGAGGAAGGGGAGATTGAAATGGAGGTGGAAGATATCTATACCTTGCTTTACTCCCCAGACACAGTGGACATGTGTGCAGCCAAAGCTCTCCGCAATATTGCAGCTCCTGCCATCATAAAATGTGGTGAGGAAGACAAGGAAGACTTGGTGGCACATATCACTCTAAAGGAGGTCAAGGCCACGCTTAAGAAGGCGCCCAAAGGGAAGGCACCAGGCCCAGACAACCTCCCAGTGGAGGTATAACACTCACTGCAGGCTCCTCTGGCTAGTGAAATGATCAACCTCTTTAATTTGTGCCTGATAATAGGACATCAGTTCCCAGGCAGCAACAAAGTGAAGATCTGTATGATCTTTAAGAAGAAAGGTGCAACCCAACAACTGAAAAACTGGCGGCCCATTAGTCTTTCCAACGCAGTCTACAAGGTTCTTACCAGGATCTTGTCCAAAAGGTTGATGCCTATAGCAACAAAGACCCTCCATCCATGCCAACATGGCTTTGTACACAGCTGGTCCATTTGGAACAACATAGAGACAGTTCAGAATATTGTACAGGGTAGGCTGGGAGTCACAGAAGGCTATCTGCTTTTTTAGACATGGAGAAAGCTTATGATAGAGTGTCATGGGATTACCTAAAGATGTCCCTTGAGACAGTGGGCATCCCAACCAAATTCTAAAACTGGATCAGTACACTATACATTGATCTAAAGGCAGAAGTCATAGTAAACAACAGTACCACAAACACATTCCCAATTGGTCAAGGGCTGCAACAAGGAGACCCAATGTCACCCCTGCTCTTCAACTTTGCAGAAAACATTCTACTGACGGCTTGCCAAGTGAGGCTGAAGGGCATTGCTCACCCAGGTCAAGATCCTCTGAAAGCATCAGCCTTTGAGATGATACTGTGTATGGGATTGCAGACCAAGAGGACATAATCTCATTTCCTGAGTTTCTTGATCTTTACCAGTGGGGATCTAATGCAAAAATTAACGTAGAAAAAAACTGTTACAGTTAGGATAGGTTACCAAACTTCCCACCACCGGCTGGCATGATGTCAATAGATCCACACCTCCCCTTCAGACACCTAGGCATACTGTTCATGTCAAATGACATTGCCCAAGCGGCAATGGAGCAGAACCTGCTGTCTGATCTGGTGGACCACATTGGCAAGTGGAGATACAAGATACTTGACCTAGCCTCAAAAGCACAAGCTCTCAACGTATTTGTGTACTCTAAAATCTGGTATGTGGCACACATTGTTCCCTTCACAGAAGCCTTTGAAAAAAAGGTGGAATTAATCACAAAGCCTTCCTGTGGAACAAGGCCACAGCTGCGCCTATCAGATTAGAACTGGTAACAAGAATGGCCAAAGAAGGAGGCATAGGACTCTTACCTGTGGCAGTGAATGCAAGAAGATTGTGAGGAAAATTGTTCCTGGCATGCATGGAGGCACATGGTCAAAGCCCTGCAAGGGACACAAGCCCAAAACTGGTTAGCAAGCCTGCTCCCAAATGGAAATGAAAAAATCTTACTTTACATACATACCTGGCAAGAAGACCCGGGATGGTAAGAAGGATAACCACAGAGCCATATTAGAAAAACAGCATGTGTGCATTACAACAAGGCAAATTGAAAATAATAACAGCGCCAAAAGACAATCCCCACTTTCTAGCTAACAAATTTATCTGGTCCAAATTAATGGCAGCAAGGAAAACACAAGAAGGAAAAGACAAGATGCAGGTGTTAGTAGACAACACGTATTTTCCAGAAACCTTCAAGGGACAAAGAATCCATAGATGGTGCTTTGACAAGGTTACAAAACGGAAAACAAACACCCAATTTATGCGCCACCTTAGTGATTGGAGCTTGGAGGGATGTGAAGTAGTGGTAACACCTAAATAAGCAGTTAGATATATGAACTGTAAGTTTGTACCTATCAAGATACAATCCTCAAACTGGCGCATCCTGAATAGAGCGTTCAAATTGGGTACTCATAGCAATGATAACTATTGGTATAAAGAATGTAAAGTCTGCCTGCAACCAGTTGCAGGAGCTGATCATAGATACTATGAATGCAAAACTACTGCCCAATTCTGAAAAAAAAACCAGTGGGAGCTTCACAGATCAATACTCTGCAATATGCCACCTGGCAAAGACGTTTTCTTCCATCGCACTATGGGCTCTGCACCTATGAATCTCAAGGTGTTATATTATCACTGTGCACTCTTTAGAATCTATGCATGAAGAAGAGCTTGGATTTTGGAAAATAAGCCAATCAATGTGAACCTGATGGTCCATCAGTGGAAACTGGAGGTGACGTGTCACCTTGAGCAAATTAATAAGTTTGGTCATCTAATTCCAGGGAAATACCAGTCTAGATGCAAAACAATTGCAAATAGCAATTATATACAGTACAATTCAACATGCAAAAGGATAGAGCCAATTTAGCAAACAAGGTCTACCATGGACCATAACTTGGAATTTTAAAACCCAGCATGCCAGTTTGTAGGGTGAGCCCTTGTGGCGTCCCCCATTTTGTAACCTCAACCACTTTGAAATAAAGAATTTGGTTTTTTTAAAAAAAAAGCTTATTCAAGTTGTGTTCCCCTTAGGATTAAAATTTTTTGATCCCTGTAGTAGATGGTCAAATGATAGTAGTGCCACTGTCTTAATTATTAGTCAGGGAATCATTTGGTGAGTTTTTTAGGGAATTAATTCCCCAAGAGAGAGCAATCAAAGATGTTGTGACAGCAGGCACCTAACTTGGATCAGTGTTCAGTATTTTGTGACCATAATCAGATCAGAGATAAGCAGGTAGATGGACAATTCAGGTGAAACCTGGCTAGATACTAAAACAGGTGAATTTTTGGGAAATTAATTTGGTACCAAATCAGTAAATATATGGATGTTGGACTAGGTTGATGATAGCCAAACTGGCTTGACATCCAAACCTTTGGCACTATAATTGGGTCAAAATTGACTGAACATCTTCCTGCCTCATATTTGAATAGTCATTATTAGCAATTTAAAGCTGATATATTTGGTATTATAATTACTCTGGCTTTAATAGAAATTATGTAGCCATATTTGTGATTAAGGAGGTACAGCAGTGTTACAACTGAGATTATTTCCCCCTGCTAACACATCTCACAATACAGATGGGGTGTTTAAAGAGACACCCCATAGCATAACTAACAGTATAAAAGATCCTGTGATCAATTTCAAATTACAGGCATTATCTCCTGAATAGGAGTGATGCCAATTTGACGTGCTGATCCCTAGCTTAATATATTCCCAGCCCAAAATTTTTACTGAGTCTACCACAGTGCCACCCCCTGGTGGACTTGTAACTCCTAATATATTATATTAATTATCTTATTCCTATTCTTGTCCTTTATATTGGACTGTTGTCTTCCCCAATCTAAATAATGAACTATTATTGGTTCAGTTGCAATAGCAGCAACACTGATTTAAACTATATCTGATTAAAGTGTGAATTATAAAAACATGCTGGCCCTGTAGCTTCTTTTCAAATATTATGACTAGGGATGAGGTCTAAAAATTCTCTAAATTAAAAAATAAAAATTAATGTATAGATTTTTAATTAACAGGGAAGAAACAACACAAAAAAGTGGAGTGAAAAGCTTTTCTACTGCTTTTAGAAAGTCTCTATTACCCATCCTTGATGAATTCTCCTTTGCAAAGCATCTAAAATCTTCCTTGATGAAACCAAAAGATTCCATCATATATGATTTATTTAGTCTATTGAGAGCTGAATTTTTTGGCTATCCAAATGTAGTTGCAAATAGTGCTGCTTTGGCCAAGCTACAGGCAGCCAATACCAGTTTCTGGCTCAGGGTCACGCCACTCAAAGATTTATTTAAGAATAATTAAATATCATTTGTTTTGTTTTGGATGTAGTTGTCACGGCCCAAATTGGGCCTGACAAGGAACTAAATAACATTAAATCAAAGGAATGTGAATTTGCAATTGCGGGATTGCCTAATTTATTAGAGAATAAGGCTTCAGTAATTCACACCTCAATTCTCCAAAATTCAAAGTTGAACCCTAGGGATGCCCACACCCTGAGGCACCCACAGAAGCAGTGTTTACATCTGAAAACGTTTCTAAAAGGCCAAACCCCTCAGAAGTTGAGGATTCTGGTCCCCAAAACCCATCAAGAAGACTACAAGGTTTGGACCAAGTGCCATGGTCTAAGAATATTATGCTGCCATCCTTGGGTAACCAACCAGATGACAAAATTTCCAGGAAAGCAATACCATGTGACCAGCCAGCCAACCAGGATGTATTGTCCAGTCCAAAGCTAATTTCAAAGAAGTATATAGCTGGGAAAGTTGGAAATTCCCTCCTTGTTGACATCACAAAATAAACAACTGATAATCAATACAATTCAAGAATTTGATCTTTGTGTCAGGGAGCCAGGCATAGGTGGTAGCATTGGGTGACTTGGTGGGGAACCACTGGGCCAGTAGGGAGTGCCTACCACAATATAGGTGTTAAGTTGACAACTTAATATTGTGACAGAAATCACTGGATAATATGAAGCCACTTCTAAATGATGGGGAATTACCACCCAAATCCACATAGAATTGATGATTAACCACCAACGCGGGTTCAGATATTTTTTTGTGAAATTTCCTGTTGTAACTCCAGGATTAAGTAGAACAATCAGTCCCAACCAGAGTAAACCAAGATAAATGACCTGGGAATGCATCAATGCATCTTCAGTGTAGAATTCTGGGCATTGAGAAGTGACACAATTTTCAGTTTCAAGAATGGAGAGGAGCTACAAAATTGGCTGGCATAAAATTAACATTTGGCTGCGCCAACAACAAAGTTCCAGATGCTGGGCCCTATCTTCCTGAAATAATTCTGTTCAGAATCAGATTGTATGGAATATACTGCAACAACCTGATCACAGGATGCATTTTTGAAATTTAAAATTAGAACTTGGGATAATTGATTTTTATTGAGTAAATTTAGGAGGACTCAACTCTTAGAGTTGAAACAGGGAAAATTATTCAATATATATTAGAAAAATTGACTAAGCAATACCACCTGAGTCTTGATCTCCTATTTCTTTGGCATCTTAAAGTAAGTATCTAGTCCAGGCTGCAAAGAACCCTTGTGTGACCAGTTTCTGACAACCATACTGATTAATGAGCTTATATTGGGTGACCCTCATATTACGTTGATTTATCAACGTCAGTTTGCAAGGGGGAGCTGGTTTCAACTGACAGACTGGAGCAGCCATGACCCATTTTTGATCAACTGTTTGGTTTAAATCTGTTAACTTGGTCAATTTTGATACAGGTTTCCCGGCCTTCTGAGCCTTCTTACTTGGACAGACAATACCCAGCATTATGGAACCTACCGTGACATTACCCTCCGCTTTAGCCCTGGGCACAATACCACCATCTGGGAGATGGGATAAAGAGAAATTCTTATGGGCAGGTGGGAGTTTCATTGCGGCTAGGGTAAGTTCAGGGTGACCAATAGCAGTGGGATTGCGCTTGTAGAACTTGTGGATCAGACCAGAGGAATTTGAACAATTGTAGTGAGGAACCCAAGAGTTTTCAGAATCAGGATAACCTTTCCAAGATAACAAATATTCCAAACAGCGGCAATTCTTGCAGGAAGCCAGAATACAATTTAACTCATACTAAGGTTCTCTTTCCACAAGAATGGGTTGGGAAGAGGGGTTCTCTGTTCCTTTGAAGGGAGTAAGAAGACATTCATGGAAGGTATGGAAAATCTTGAAAGCAGGAGGTAAATCCAGCCAATAGGCAGAGGGATCAATCCAACATTCTACCTTGAAGGGGCCAACTTGCTTGGGACCTAATTTGCAACAGGGAACCTTAAGTTTCATATTACAAGCATCAACCATGACTAGATCACCTGGCTTGTAAGTTGGACCTTCCTGGCGCTTGCAATCTGTTTATTCCTTGTAATTTGTCACGGCGGCGGCAAGAGTAACTTGGAGCTCCTGATGGATCTGCTTCAATACAGCAGCTTGATCAGTTGCAGCTTCCACGTTGCTAACCAAACAAGGACCCATGTTGGAAGAAGGATTGTAGCCCACATTGGCATAAAATGGCAATACTTGAGTTGAAGTGTGTAGGGTGTTATTATATGTGAACTCTGCCTTGGGTAGATTATCACATCAGTCATCTTGTTGCGCATTAGTGTAGCAATGTAGGTAGACCTCCAAGCTTTGGTTTACCCTCTCTGTTTGTCCATCAGATTGGGGGTGGAAAGCAGTAGAGCGGCACAATTTGATACCAAGGATTCCAGTAAAAGCTTCCCAGAACTGAGCAATAAATTGAGGACCACAGTCACTTACAATCTCCATTGGGATGCCATGTAGAGAGAAGATTCTGTTCACAAATAACCTAGCAGTTTCCACTGAATTAATTGTGGTTGAGCAAGGTAAAAAGTGTGCCATCTTTGTGAAACAATCAACTACCACCATGATTGTGTTAAACCCATTGGAATTGGGAAGCTCACCAAACTAAATCCACCAACACAGACGTCCAGGGACCTGCTGCAGGCTGAAGTGGAACCAGTAAACCAGTAGTCTTATTCCAACTGGCCTTGGATCAAACACATACCAGGCAATCTCAAACAAAAGCGGCTACCTGCACAGTCAAACCTTGCCAGGAAAACTGGTGGCGGATAACTTCCACTGTTTTGTTTTCCCTGGATGACCAGCCGTTGGACAGGTATGATTAGCCTCCATGATTTCATCCCAAATAGTGCCCTCAGGAACCCACAAGCAACCTTGATGATATAGGACTGGACCAATCTTATGATAACCCTGAGGCTGACCTACTGGGTTTGCACATGCTAGCTCCAATAGCCTATCATAACCTTTGGACAAAGGTTGCAGAAACTTAACTTTGGAATACAAGTCCAGGTCTGTGCCCTCAGCTAAGGACATGGTGGCCAACGTAGCTGGCAGAGGCAATACAAAAGGCACCACAGCCTTGTCCGGAATCATAGTATGTGTGTTAAACTTGGCGTCCATACTAGCATCTGGGAGATGGGAAGGATTCCTGCTTAGAGCATAGGCCAAGTGATTGTAAGATCCCTTAAAAAACTTGTAGCGGAACTTGTATCTTGTCAGATCACCATACCATCTGGATTGGCAACCCAACAAAACTCTGGGTTGTTGATAATATAGAAGAGCTTTATGGTCAGTTCTTACTACAAATGGATGACGTGACAACATGAGATGGTGATGCCAATGCTTTAACAATTCTATAACAGCTAACAATTCCTTATCGTAAATCATGTAGTTGTGTTCTCAAGCCTCCAGCTTTCAGGAGAAATACCCTAAAGGTCTCTCAATCCTGTCACTAGCTGTCTGCAATAGCACACCAGCCACAGTGTATTTAGATGTATTGGTAGAAACCACAAAAGGAAGCTCAGGATCCACATGTCTTAACACTGGGGAGGACAACAAAAAAGCCTTCACTGCTGAGAAGGCACTTGCACACTAAGGCGTCCAGACTAAAGTCATCTTTCCACTAGCCAAATATAAAGGGGCAGCCACCTCAGACAAGTGGGGGGTGAATTTCTTCAAGAATGTACATGTACCCAAGAAACTACAAAGTTAGGATACTGTCACAGGCGTAGCATAATCTTGAACCTCAGCTTCCTTATCAGGGGCAATGGTGTGGCCATCCTCAAAGATAATATTACCCAGAAAGGTAACCTTACGTTTAAAGGATTCACACTTACTCCTTTTGATGATCAAGTTTGCTTGGAGAATGCGCTCTACAACTGCCAACAAGTGGGCCTTATGGGACTCTTCATCTGGAGAAAACACCAAGATATCATCCATATATGTGATGGTACAAACACCCAGAAGATCTCCTAAGGGGGAATCAATTAGTTGCTGAAAGCAAGCCAGAGCATTCTTCAATCCAAAAGGCATTACCTGGAACTGAAAGATATCCTTCTTAGTTCTGAATGCTGTTAACCATTCCATTCCTTCTGCAATCCTGATTTGATTGAAAGCATCCAACAGATCAAGTTTCAAGAATACCTTGGCCTTCTCAACGCACCTAGAGATCTGTGCTTTGAGAGGTAAAGGATAAGGATCTGGAATTTTAATGTTATTCAAATTCCTGTAGTTAACACAAGGACAAAGGGACCCATCAGACTTCTGAACAAATAATAGCAGAGAGCAGATTGACAAAGCCTTCTTAAAAATGTAGCCTTTTGCCAACATGTTGTGAGTCCACTCTTCCAAACATGCATCTTCCTTCAAGGTTAAAGGGTAAATAGGTGACGCAATTCTGATCAGATCAACAGTGACCTTAAAGTCAAAGTCAAACTGAGTGTGCTTGGGAAGGACCTTGCCTCTGGTGGCGTCAAATGCTGCAGACCAGGGTTGCAAACATGCCGGTAAATCTGAACTTACGGGGACAGGGACAGGAAACAATTGTATGGTCTGTGATGATTTCTCAGATCCGGACATATCCAACAGCGGAATATGAATAGTTATACCCAAGGAGTTTTTCCACCTGTAGCTCATTTTTCTCCAGTAAGGTCAATACATTATGATCTCTCCACCAACTCACTCCCAAAATGATAGGATACATAAGGGTAGGGCAAACAGAAAATCTTGCAGTAAAAGACTGACCTGCAACTACAAAAGTAACTGGCTTCTTCAGCTGGAAAGAGGGAAACATTTGACAATTTCCACCCCTAACAAGTATTCACAGGTGGTACTTGAGTTGTAGCAAGTTGGCAGTCTCCACACTCATGAAATTTTTGGAAGCACCTGTATCCAACAAGATGGCTGGCTGATAGATAGTCTGACCATTATCAATGCTACCATAAAACAAGAAGTAACCAGAAGTGGATTTATTTGCAGCAAAGGTAGCAATCTTGGCAGGGTGTTGTTTTTCATTAGCAGTACAGATGGCAGCTAAGGAGACAGGATGCTCCTGGAAGTAACGCTTGATCATTTCTTGGACAGAAGCTGGAATAACGGGTTTATCACAATCAATGGGAACAAAGGGTAACTCTTTGGACGTAATAATGGAAGATTTTGCAGGTACAACATGCTGAAGTATTGCCAAGGAACTATCCGGAACAGACACTATGGGGGCCTCCTTTACATCACCTGGTTTGTTCACCACTGCCAATTGTAGCTGAGACAAACTAGGGGGAGAATAATCTTAGCTTTGGTTGGAAGGAACTACCGCGGAGCAAGGACCAGAAAACCAAGAGCGCGCAGCAGGTTTATCCTCAATTACCAACAAACCTTGTTTGGAAGTAGACAGATTTGAGACCAGAGAAAGAATTTGGCTTACCAGGGCCTCAGTTGTGGTTAACAGGGAATCCCAAACCGCCAAATCCTGGGCAGTCTGGTCAACTGCTAACCACAACGCTGAGAGTTTGTTCACCTCGGGAACATCAATCATACAGCAGTAGGTAAGAAACTGAGGAAGGAATACCAAAAGTGGAGTTGTACCCTGAGGGAAGGCGTACAGCTTATGATATACTTTGAGCTCCTCAATAGATACACACAAATTTTTTAACAAAGGGTATAGAGATGCACTCTCAGTTAAAACACGTGGATTGCGCTCCACTGTGGACAACAATCATTCTCGAGCATCTTTGGAAACCTTTGTCATCACATGTTAAACTTGGGATTTGTGACTAAGGCTAGAGCCGGAATAAAATGATAATGCTGACAAAACTTCACGCAAAATTTCATCAGTGGGTGGGGCAGGAAAATAATCTGGGCGCCAAAAATGACATGACACAACGGAAATAGGAACCAGAGGATCCAGTTTCTACAACTGCAACCAGAGATGGAAACCATAAATTAAAAAAAAAGCCCAAACTGAAAACTCAGAAATGAACTGATGCAAATAAACATGGTAAACACAGATATCTCAACAAAGAAGGAGAAAAGAAACACAAATCCATGATAAACTGCTTCCAAAAACTCAGACGTAGAAGAGTTGAGTAATGTGACAGAAATCACTGGATAATATGAAGCTGTTTCTAAATGATGGGGAATTACCACCCAAATCCAAATAGAATTGATGATTAACCACCAACACAGCTTTAAATATTTTTTTGTGAAATTTCCAATTGAAACTCCAGGATTAAGTAGAACAATCAATCCTAACCAGAGTAAACCAAGATAAATGACCCGGGAAAGCATCAATTCATCTTCAGCGTAGAATTCTGGGCATTGAGAAGTGACACAATTTTCATTTTCCAGAATGGGGGAGGAGCTACAAAATTGACTGGCATGAAATTAACATTTTGCGGCGCCAACAACAAAGTTCCAGATGCTGGGCCCCATCTTCCTGAAATGGTTCTGTTCAAAATCAGATTGTACGGGATATACCGCAACAACCCAAGCACAAGATGCATTTTAAAATTTAAAATTAGAACTTGGCATATTGGTTTTTATTGAGTAAATTTAGAAGGACTCAACTCTTAGAGTTGAAACAAGGAAAATTATTCAATATATATCAGAAAAATTGACTAAGCAATACCACCTGAGTCTTGATCTCCTATTCCTTTGGCATCTTCAAGTAAGTATCTAGTCCAGGTTGCAAAGAACCCTTGTGTGACCAGTTTCTGACAACCATGCTGATTAATGAGCTTATATTGGGTGACCCTCATATTACGTTGATTTATCAATGTCAGTTTACAAGGGGGAGCTGGTTTCAGTTGGCATACTGGAGCAGCTGTGACCCATTTTTGATCAACTGTTTGGTTTAAATCCGTTAACTCTGTCAATTTTTATACAGGTTTCCCGGCCTTCTGTGCCTTCTTACTTGGACAGACAATACCCGGCATTATAGAACCTACCGTGACAAATATATGGATCACCCAAGAAAGGACCAGGGACCAGAGTTTGGCACCAAAGAGTCCACCAAGCCTGTTAGAGTAATGCAAAGTACTCCAAACAGCTGGGTGGATGTAGTCTTAGCTGCAGTGGGGGTCTCCATTGGGTGGTCGGGTTGTGGGGTTAAGGGCAGAGTCATGGGAACAACGTAGGCAGGCAGATAATTGTACTTGTCTTTAAAAAATAAGGACAGCACCTTGATCCTCTTTCCTTCATGTCCTGTGTATTCAGTTTCTCTAGTCCTTGCCAAGGGATTGGCAATGAGTATGGTCTCCAAGTCGTACTCTGCATGGGTGGGGTTTTAGAGATATTTGGTGAAATGCACAGGTCCAAAGGGGTCTCCAGTGGGTGGTATGGCGCCAGTAGTGGGTTGGCAGGTTGGTCACTAGAGCAGGTGGGCGCCTTGTTGTCTACTTGACTAGAGTTGAGGTGGAAGATCACTAAAACTAAATAGGGTAAAATTTGCTGGAACCAGAGGTTCATAAATCTTTATTATCAAAAATGATAATATGGTCATCCTCATACTGCCAGGGTTTTTATACCATCAGTTTTTTCTTCTTCAATTTTTGCAGACTTCAGGTCCTTGGGCAATTTTATGGCAGGGTGTGAACATTGAGGCAAGGCTTTGAGGGTGTTGAGCTTTGGTTTTGCTAGCTCTGGTATAAAGAAGTGGTGATGCTTCATTTTGCCGCTTCTGTTCTCTATGTTGTCTGAGTTGGCCAATTGCATTGCTATTTTTATGCCTGAAGCTGGTGGTGGCTGGTGCTTATTGGCAGGTTTAACTTAATGTCTCTTTTTAATCTCCTTTTGTTAAGCAACAACCTTTATATAAGTATGGGTTCTTGGTGGCAAATGGCTGGTGGCAATCTGGTTTTCATTCCAGGGATCTCCCTTATTAAGCCAGTGGGCTGCAGAGTAATTCATCAAATCAAGTCTGTGACCTGGCAGGTTGGTGGGTCCCTGTCTATCCTGGTTGGTGAAAGGCATTCTCAAAGGACTATGGTCTGATTCCTGGGTTTTCAATAGTAGTATTGAAATGTCATTCTTGACACTTTGAAGGAGTTTATTATATCATTAAAAATCCCACATTTTTCAAGGAGCTGGATGACAGGTATTCTGGCTACCACCAACACACTTAACATCCAGTCATTGCCTGTTTTGGTGCCAATTCAATATATTGTTCTACATACCAAGAAAGGCAAAAAACCAATATCACATGACTTGTCCAGGTATCCAGCAACTTGAACCCATTCTGCACATGACTGCCCTTATCTTTGATCTGACTATATCTGCCACAGCTTAAGCTATATAAGTCTAAAGTAGTATCCAATAAAATATAATTCTTTTCTTCTTAATTTCATATTTAAAGCTTCTCCACAAGTTGCTCCTCATCACATTGTTGATGCTGTCCAATAAAGAGTACCTGTAGATTCAATGCCAGTGCTGAGAGACAGAGCAACTTATTGCTGCTTCTACTCAAACAATGTTTGCCACTGTCTCTTCCCTCAGAGCACTGGACCAGGAGCTAGTTCCTGCTCCTGCACCCTCTCTCCTTCCAAGGTGTCCCTCAGCTTTGCCAACTTGCTCTGCCAAGCCAGCTCATGAGTGCCGCCACAGGAGAACTTCCCCTTGCCACCACCATCTCATCCTACTGATGAGGAGCAACTTTTGTGGAAGCTTCAAATATGGAATTAAGAAGAAGAGAAGTATATTTTATTGGACAATACTTTAGACTTATATAGCTTGAGCTGTGGCGGGGATTTAAGCCAGATCAAAGATAAGGGCAGTCATGTGCAGAATGGGTTCAAGTTGCTGGATACCTGGACAAGTCATGTGATATTGGTTTGTTACCTTTCTCTGTATGTTGAACTGTATATTGGATTGGCGCCAAACTGAGCAATGACTGGATGTTAATTGTGTTGGTGGCAACCAGAATACCCGTACATCCAGCTCCTTGACACTACAATTACAGTAAACTTGGGTTTGCTTATCCAACCAAGCTGGGGCTCGCTGAATAAGTGATTCCCACATGAGAGTATGGCGCCCTTGGGCTACTGCTACAAACTATGTGATGAGGATGGCCCCTGTCATCTACTGGGCCTCTCAGGCTAGACCCTTCCCTTCAACTGAAGGCTCCCCTGAAGGTAACCCAGGTCATGACAGTAGCGGCCCAGAGCCAGAGGCTAGCCGAGGCCAAACTGAAGCATCTTTAGTTGCAAAGGCCTTCAATGAATCAAATAGAGACACTTGGGTTCAAATTAAAAAGTAACTTCAGGGCTCACCTTGTTAGTTTACGTGATGGTGGATATGATTAGAGCTGCAGCAGATCTGAAACCATGGCTGCTTTATAAAAAAGCAGCCCTTCATCTCAGATCCAGAAACGATTCAGGAAATTTGACATGACTACAATCTTTCTGGAATTGTTTCTGTACACATCCACAGACGGACGCTTTTTTTCTGGATCTTTTTAGAAATGAAAATTATTTTTTTCTTTCAAATTTTAAAATAAAAAATATTATTATTTGAGTATGCCTTTTTATTTAAAAATAAAAAGGTTATCAAAAAATATATAGAATATAGACTCATTTGGAAAAAATAAAGCTGTCTTTGACCTTTTTTTGAAGCTTTTGGATTCCCCCAGGTAAGGGGAATTCAAAAGCCAGAAACGCGATGGCTTGGATGTGTCGATTACGGCAAATACCATAATCGATGCATATTTAATCTGCCGCAGCCTTAGATATGATGGGTTACATTGATAGGTGTTATGGAAACATAGCATTTGTATCGTGTTATTTTAATGAGAATAAACAAAATATAAATCATAAAATCCACTTTTAGGCCAACAGCCAGGTGCTTACAATCACTTCTCCACTTTTGACTTCTCGTCCTTTTATTGTCTGATCTATGAAGCTTTTAAATTCCAGACAAATGAAGTGCCCAAAATCAGTTTATAGTATAGCTTGGTTAGAATTGCTGGAGGGTTTTGGTTGAAGGGAAGTAATCTATTGGGGTGGTTCATTGACAAGTCTAGACTATAAGCTCGTATAAAGATCCGTGAGCATAGTTATGGCTCTTGCTTATCTATTTTACAGTGACGTGTTCGTATTTTGTGAAGTGGCAATAAATCACTCAGTTGATGGGTTTTAGCTCTTCCTTTAAAAACCCGAGGGCTGGGGCGTCGGCTATTAGCATTCTTGGGGTTCGTCGTTTTATCTTTTTTAGGCGTTGAACTGCCATGAGTGGTGTTGAGCGGGAGAGGAGCCTGTTCATGGTCTGAAGTCGACTGATCAGGCTTAGCCTTGGTTACTGATTCCCGGGCTAGACGCTTTTTAAGAGCTTTTATCTCGCTTTCAGCAAACTGCTGGCAATGCATATAGGAGAGCGTATCATCTTCAATGTAATACGGAGAGCAAGCGGCGGCAAATCTAGAAGTGTCTGATAAAATTTGTGCAGCCCTTCGAAACTCCCAGCGGATTCCTTCAACGCTTATCCTATCGGCACTGTTTCCCAAATTTCTATCGGTATTAAAGGGTTCCTCAATGCAGAAAAAGTGGTTTCCAGGCGCATTTACCCAGCCTTTAGCGGCCTTGTTCAGAATTTTACCCGATCGAAGACTTATAACATCTTCTTCATAGTTAAACTCATATCCGAAACTAAAAGTTTAGTTCAAACAATAAATGCTATTACCGCTTGAAAAAACTGAATAGAAGACCACCAAGTGTCTCCTTGTTAGCTCTGCCAAAGGTTTGAAACAAAGCGTGGTTATCAAAAAAGGGAACGTCCAAACCTTCAGCAGACTTTGGGTTGGTATCTAGAAATTGAAGAGCAGGGAGGATAGGGGGGCTTCGTGTTTGAAGAAAATTCAGTATAACATTGACCCAAGTGTAAGTGGAAAAGGTACCACCAGCAGCTAATTAAAAATAAATTAAAAAATTAAAAAATCCCAAACTAACCTGCGTCGTTGAGAACCCTCTGTTTAGCCCAAAATTTAATGCAAACCACTAAAGGAGCTACTCTTGGATCCAAGCAGGCATAAGTTTTGAGAAGACGAGTATTATCAAGGGCGAGCGGGTTGTTTATATTAAAATCAAAAAATATGTTGCTAAAGATTAACACTATTTAGTTCCAGGGACAACTACAAATACTTACGAAGTTAGCTCACGTGCTTTGACAATTGGCACCTTAGCTTCAGAAATACAGTCGATAATTTCAAAGCCATCTAAAAGGGTTTAATCTTGAGGCCAAAAATGTAAAAAACTTACACTTTTGCAAAATGATTGCTAACTTTTTTACATTAAATTCAGCCCAGGTTGTCAATAAGCAAACATCGACATCACTATTATATGCGCCAAGTCCGTTGTTGGAAGACCTTTTTCTGTTAAAAAACACATACAAAATATTACCCAAAGGAATAAGCTTTGATTTCTTTATCTGGATATTCTTTTACAAAAATGTTCTGTATCTTGTCCATAATAGTTTGACGATTCTCTAAATCTTTAGGGGAAAGAGAAATGGTCTAGGAAATATGAAAATGTATTTTATAAATGAAAATACCTGGGTTAAATTAATCATCTCCAATGTCAGACTTTCTTCCTCATTTTCATTTAGTTTTCTAGGCAGATAGTATTTGTGACTATTTTTTACAACCTTGCTGTGGCTTTCGTGAATTTTATTTGAGGAGCTAGAGGGAGATTTGTTTGTGTCGGGGAGCGACAACATAATGGGAGGTATAGTTGAAGGGCAACGAAGTCTGGCGGCTTAAAGAGTATAGCGGTCTTTGGTGGATTTTTAGCTTGAAAAATAACACTTTTGAAGCTAGGTTGTTCAGTGCCATGTAATGGAGCACGCTCCTTCTCGAGACCTGACTCACTAGATGGTAATTTCAGTGTTACATTAAGAATCGTTTAAATTCTACTTTAAAAGTGATGCTCTAAAAAATAAATTGTGATGTTGAAGCACGAAATAATTTAACAATGCAAAGGTTGACAAATGTATCAGTTTCAACATTTTATTTATTTGGATTTTTATATTTCAGCTTGGTCACATCTAAGGTCAATCCGGAATAGGCAATCTAGCACCAAAGGTTTCAGAAGAATCATTGTTAGCCATTTAAACAGATCAATTTGAATTTAATCAATCTTAAATATTGTTGAAACATTGATACTTTTCAAGTCAATAGGGATATAATTTGCCAAGGGGCTAAGCTATCATTTAAAAAATGTTTTTTCTTTGGGTAAATCAATCTAATTTATCATCAAAATTAAAACATTTACTTTGTGTGGAAAATTACTAACAGATTGATGACCTCACTCTGATCAGTAAATGTGATGAAATCAATATGTTGGTAGGCTTCCACTGCAGCTTTCATGACCAAAATGTCAATGACAATAAACTTTATAATAAAAGGTTTAATAAGGGTTGTTTAACAAAAATAGCAAAAAATGCCAGCTTTTTAAAGACTTATTTAACCTTTATTTGTATCAATTTATATTAAGTATGGAAATCAATAAATGATGCTAGCTCAATCTGATTGATCTGTATTGGTTTATTAAAAAGGCACATTTTCTAAAATAATCACAATTTTTATAACATCTTTGATTACTCCCTCTTGGGGAATTAACATCCCAAGTAAATCACTGAGCGGCTCACCGAGTGGTTCACCGCCCAACCAATAAACCAGTGGCACCATTGTCAGTTAACCATCTATGACGGGGATCACTCAATCCAGGTCCTAAATGGAACACAACTTGATTAAGCCTCGTGACTCAAGAGGAACATTACTAAGATAAGCCCCATGACTGCCATGACGTACATGGACGACATGTGGATTACCATGATACTATATATTAACCTATATTCATATTCAATAAATTATCATTCTCTTCTTAATCTTCCCCTTTATTTTGTTTATTATACTTCCCAGAAGTATATACTCAACACTATATAGTATCTTATATTAATATACAATAAAGTATCATTCTCTTCTTAAACTTCCCCTTTATCTTGTTTATTATACTTCCCAGAAGTATATACTCAACAATAATATGGGTTAAGATAACACTATGTAAAGTGTATTAGTTTGTAAGGCAAGATGAGGAGCCCAAAATAGTTGGTACACAGGTCTCTGGGCGGGTTAGCTAAACTATTAAGGTGGGTTATGGGACAAGATAGGATAGAGTTAATGTGATAGAACTTCAGAACAAGATAAGGCAAAAATTTAGTAAGCAAATAGTTCATCACATGTTTTATTTCAAAATGACAATAATATTGACCCTAAATCCAAAAGGCTTTTATAAACTTCTTGGTAGGATAAGTTCTTTGGGACCCAGCTCTCTGGGGTTCTAGGCACACTGGCCAGGGCATTGCTGCTGCAAGGCAGTGCAGGAAATTGGGCCTTTTCATGGATTAATTCCTTGTATAGGTTCTTGGGCGCTTTAGGGTCTTTGATGCTATTAGAAATGGCAGACTTTCTGGGGCTTTGCGGTTTCAACTCTTCATCAATGCAAATTTTCTCATTGGGGTCTTTGTCTACTGATTTAGTTAAAGTCCCAGTCATCTCAGTAAGTCCACATTGTTGGCATATTTCATGGGCCCCAGGCTGATCTGAGGCCAGCTTTATCCTTGTCAGAGCCACTAGAGTTGCCATATCTGGGATTAAGATTTTTTTTATTTTTTATGAAAATGAATCTAAATCTTTGATTTTGGATTCCAGCCACAAATCCAACAGGCTGCAGGTCTCTACATCAATTGGGCCACATGGTATTAAATCAATCAATCCACAGGGCATTTGATTGGTCAGGACATCATATATTTTGCCACATGACAAATGGCGCTTTGTTTTAGGGTTTTATTCTCAATCATGACAAGATTAAAAAGGTTGTCATCCAAGAGGCAGGGTTTCAGTTCTTAGTACATCTATCAGGCCACACAGACTGCCATCTTGCTGATTTTATTTTTATAATGTTGACAGTATATTCAGAGCTTGTAATATAAAGGAAATGGATTCTCTACTTCTGGATTTAGATTAAAATAACTTTTTCTCCCAGTAGGCTATCTCATATATTTTTCTGAGTTGGTACTTGATGTGTTGAATACAGAAAATGGTCAACACAACCCTCACCTATCCCCTTGTCACCCCATCTTCTTTTTGCTCACCCCACTCATTTTAGAGGAGCATTAAACAGTTTTGTATAATATGTAAGTGTTGATTGTAATAGACTTTTAGCTCCTCTTTACATACTTTAAATTTAGAACCTAAGTGTAAAAATGCGGGCTTATCAAATCTTTGGTCCAAATTTTTAATCACTTTTGCGGGATGGCCTTTTTTTATTAAATTGATTTTTTGTATTTTATTTAAATTTTTAAAAATGCGGGAACTCATACAGTAGTTTTAAAAGCTATGGAGACAACCAAAATACCTCAGATTTAAACAAAATACAACTATCAGGTTAAAATATACACTCTGTTAAAAGGGATTCTTGGTGTCAATGGGCAAAATGGGTCAACACAGCAAATAAGTGCTCACGCGCAAAGCAAAACCATTCAAAATAAAATCCAAAATACATTGATTCACAAACAAAATGGTGTGATTTGACTTTTGGTGTACATATGTTTTTTATGTGAATTGGAGACAAAATACACCCAAGCGTGGCGTACAAAACTCAATCCAAAAACAAAACACAATAGCAACTCACTATGTAAACAAAATCACTCAAATGTTGTGTGCAATGGAGTATAATCAAGAATGATACCAAGGTATCTAAAATAAGACACAAGATCTGAAACATAAATTTTTAAAATATTGTGTTGGGTGTTTGAATTTGGCAGTAAAATCTAGGAAAATGGGTGGAAATTATGTTGGGTATTCTAAAATGGGTGTTGTAAAACCAAAAACAACTAATTAAGAAATTAAAAATATATAATTGGGATATTGGGGGGAATATTAATTAAATATCCATATTCAGATAAAAGCAAAAATTAAGATTAGTGAGTAACTTAATTGAATTTTATTTAATATTTTATTAAATTCTCAAAATGGAAGGAACACAACAACAGAGTACCAATGCACCCGTTGTGCACCGCAGTTGCAGTTGCCCCTGCGGGTCAAAGAACAGAGTTGGTGCAACAAAAATGCCTACTCAGGAAGGAGACAGGAGAGAAGGGTTTGATAGTGATGCTGCACTGACACAGCCGGTTTGAGGAGCACAAGCTGCTAGGGTGCAGAGCATCAACACTTGGATCCCCAAGCTGACCCAGAAGCCCACCAAGGTTACCACTACCAAAACAGTTAGAAACAAAGAGGTAGAACTTACTTCATATGTGCTTGATGTTGTGTACCAGCAAGAGTTGGTCCTGTCAGCCATGCTGGAGAAAGTGAAGCCTGTACTTGATACTAGCTACAAGCCCTACGTCAGTGATGGCAATCAGTAAGAGGACAAGGAGCCTGAGTTCTTCAGAACTGATGAGGGACAGTTAGTGCTAAAGAAAGTTGCTGCGTTCTACACCAAGGTACCCATGCCCTGTGTTGTGCCCAATGCCAATGAGTCAATCCCCACTGCCAAAATTCCCGCCCAGAAGCGCATCCCCAATATCAAACACATCATCCTGCTTAAGCTAATGTGGGAACCTGGTGATTACAGGGCGGCCACAGCTCTTGTTGAGGTGGATCCCAAGTACGCCTTGAAGACATTCAATATCTTCATCAATACTGGCTGAGTCCTTGCTGCGGAGAAATCCCTGAACATTTCAACCATGCTCACCAAGGAGCACAAATAGGAAATCTGCCAGTGGATAACCCAAGATTATCAGCTTGAACTGGAAAATATACAGGCCATGGTAAAATTAACATTTGGGGTTGAGGCCTCAATTTCCTTTTATTATCATTTGGTCAAGGGAATGTACTTTTCCTGGAAAAAGCTCAGGGTATCCCCCTACAATTTTAATAGTCCAGCCAACATTGATGCCCGTAAAAAATACGCAGAGGCATACACTGCTCTCAAAGCCAAGAGATGGTCAAATTCTATTACATTGACAAATCAGCATTTGCCTCATCAATGTGCAATGGGTATGGGTATGTCCCTGTTAGAGTGAAATGATATGCAGTGTGATTCAAGGAAATACAATGAGGATATAATAAACAGATTGTGAGTTGCTTGACAAGCAGGAGGTCAAATTGGGAGGACAGGTTCAACATCTTGGATCCAATGGTAGTGTAGCAGAAGATTGAGGTCAAAATTGTCAACAAGCAAATGACTTGCAAGGGGAAATTCAAGAAAGAATCTGAAGGCATCAGCATGTAAAGGGCAGGCCAAGTTGTGGCCATGGCAAATATGCGCCTTCTCTTCCTCCCTGCTTATCCACCCTTCCTAAATCCCATTGAGGAAGTCTTTGGGTGGCTCAAGAAAGTTGTCAAGCAAGGGACCCCAACTGGGACCAAGGACCTGTTTGATTTGCTCCAGGCTGGGATCCACACCCTCCCAGCTGAGACTGTGGCCAAATTCTATGGCCACACTGATTTGTTAATCCCTGTGTGCCTAGCCAAACAGCCAATCAATTAAAGACTTAGTGTGTCCAACTTTTTTATATTCTTTAATTTACTATTTAAGATTTATTAATTATCATTTTATATTTAGAAGCTTCTAAGCCCACAATCACATTTGGCAAGACCATCAATGGAGGTTAGTAATTTATTTATTTTATATTAATCTTTTTTATTATGCCATCTGAGGTTATCCCAAACACTTGATACTGGATTACACAAATATATTTATATCACTTTTGTCAAATGAATATAAAAATCAAATTAAAAAAAGTTAAATGTATAAGGTACAAAGTAGATATTTTATTAACGTATATTATTATGATTTTATGAAAACCTTCTCTGGAACTTATTTCACAAAACTTGTTTACTAAAATAAGAGTTATAAAAATTATTTATAAAAAGAATAATCTAAAGTGTAAAGATATTTATTGGAAAAGAGAGTTTTAAGGGCGCCTGTAATGGGTTTGGCAGTATGTACCCACCCCGCAATGGAGGTGGTGCACAACCTCCACTGCCACACTGTGAACAGTGAATACACCCTTAATTAAATACTCCCACCTGCTGTTGAAAGGCAGTAGGATCAGGTGGGAGTGAAGCAGTAGCTTTTCAGGCGGGGCTAAAAAACCTGTATATCCCAGCCAGGACCAGGGCGTCCTGGATCACATGGTCAACTGAGTTGTATCCAGGGGGACCTTCTTCCCATCCAGGGAGAGCTGGGCCTTGTCAATCCCCAGAAGGACCCTGTCTAGGGCCTCCACGCTGGTGCCCATTCCAAAGTAGAAAAGATACCCAAGGTAAACCACCAGATGAAGCCTTTGCCCAGATAAGGCTTCAGTAAACTTGCACAATTTATTAAACACAGCACTTATTTTTTCCTCATATTTTGTTTTAGAAAAGGTGAGATCCATTGACAGAGGGACCCCTGTCTTGTTGGCACTCCAGGCCAGCCCAAAGTCCGCCAGGAGGGTCTTAGTCTTCTTTACAGCTGTTGCGTCTGCAACATTCAATTTACCCACCACGCGCCCAAAGTTCTCCAACAGGTAAGATATGGTGTGCTCCACTGGGAAGCAGAAGCAAGCAGCTGCATGTGCCTGGCCCATCTCTGGTATATCCTTGAATGGGAGCATCACCAAGACGTCCCAAACAAGATCACATGGAGTTTACACAGCAAACTCCACTGAGAACTACCAGGTCCAGGCAGACCAGTTAGGCATCCTTTTAGGCAGTAACTGCCCACTCAGATGCCCCCTCAAAATGCTTAAGCTCAGCCAATGCCTCCCACAACATTAGAAAGGACCTGTGAATTCTGTCTTTAAGCTCCTTTAAGACAGGGGGGAAAGAATCAGCTACCTAGCCACATGATTGGCATAGTTGGCATAGAAGGTGGGGGGAAAAAAGGGACCAGGACCCAACAGAGTTCACTGTCAACGTTTTCTAACAAAAAAGGTAAGTATTTGGAAATTTTTATTAATTTTTATTTTTTAGGTTACCTTTGCAGGTTCCCTCCTTGCCTGCAGCTTCAGCAGGCTTGGCTCATTCTTGGCGCAAGAAGTTGAGCAGGCAATTCAATATCATCTTTCCTTGCGTGCTTTGCAGGTTTCAGGTGGGCATACCTTTCAGGGTTGTCAACCCAGACAGACAGTGCAGAAAGATTGTACACATTAAACTGGAGGCCCTTAACCACCATCTTCTGAATGTTTAGTAAGTGCTTAATTGTCTTCTCAGGGGTGTCTGGTATTTTAGTCATAAGGGCCTTTGTGGACACCTTGTCTATTTTGTCTCTGTCAAGGACAGCAGACTTAACTCTTGCTTTGACCTTGCAGTCAATTTCTTTGATCTCTGAAATTGCAGAGTCAAGGTCCTTCAAAAGCTTCTCCAATTCTCTCATTGATTTTTTTACTAAAATTTCCTTATTTTTTTATAGCTTTACCCCCAATAAAATCTTTATTATTCTGATAATATTTCCTCTTTGTCTATCCCTGTTTGTTTTCACATTACTCCAATATCCCATTTTTACCCATTGTGTATATGTTTTACGCTCAACTCAATATGTGTTGTTTGCTTTGTGTCAGCATTGTCCCTTAATTGACATATTATTTTTAGCACTTTGTACAGCCCCTTGTGAAAATATTTACAACAATTTGGCAATCAACTAAATTTGAATTAGAAAATTATAGGTTAATTGTGTTTAGGTAAAGTTATTACTGATCCAAATTCAAAACCTTAATGAGTAAACTTTAAGCCAATCAGGAGCTGAGTGATAAAGTGATTGTTGTGACATAAAGGGTCATTCAATAATTCTTTGATGCATGTGCGCTAATTAATATGATTGGCTGGTTATTTTGAAATTGTGTCATTGCCGCTGTGGCAAGTTGTTGGTGGACTAGTGCTAACCCAGCAGCTGATTGGGCACTAGTCCACCAACAACTTGCCACAGCAGCAATGTTGCACAATGGCAAAACATCCAGCCAATCATATTAATTAGCATGTATGCATCAAAGAATTATTGAATGACCCTTTATGTCACAACAATTACTTTATCACTTGGCTCCTGATTGGCTTAAAGTTTACCATTAGGGTTTTGAATTTGGATCAGTAACAACTTTATCTAAATACAATTAACCTATAATTTTCTAATTCAAATTTAGTTGATCACCAAATTGTTGTTAATATTTTCACAAGAGGCTGTGCAAAGTGCTAAAAATAACTTGTTCTTGATCTAGATACATGCATAGTAAATATATGATTTTATAGAAATAAACTGAACATAAAAAATAAAACCAACTATAAACAAAGAGAACATAAACAACTTGAAATTCAAAATAAAGATAATATAAATAGAAAATGTTTGTTGACAGGAGGTTTATTGGGGGCAGGGGAGAGTGATGCCTAGGAGGCAGAATAACGCAGGAAGGAAGGCATTGAAGTGGTGCTGGCCTGGGGGGTCTGGGATTGGGTGAGTGGGGCTGGAAGGTGAGGGTAGAGGCAAGAGGATTAACTGTGATGACTGCCATATGCTGCTTGTTGTATTCCTCATTGGTCATTGCCTTGATTAGCTGATATGTGGCTGTGGCACAGGGTTGGAGGTGCTTATATTTGTGTGATTGGTTGCCCATGTTCATGTGGAAGACAATTTGGGCAAACAAGTCAGCCACTATCTGTTGACCAAATAGAGACTTGTGATTGAGGACCCCAAGATAGAGATTGTTGAAAGCCTGAGGGTGGAACTCCTGGAGTCTATCTCTAATTTTAAAGAACACAATATCATCCAGATGGATGTCTGCATGGCTGGCTGGGTACACAGAGGCCTAGTGCCTGTGTTGCAAGATGGCCTCAAGGGCGGTGGAGCTACCCTCTATCTGGTGGCTCAAGAAAACTCAGTGCTTGGAATTCAGAGCTATCCCAGGAGTCAAGTAATTCACCAAGGATGTTGCTGTACTTGTAGCCATCAGTGAAATCTGGGTTTGTCCAATAATAGACAAACCCCTTGTCCAAAACAGCCAGGAACACACCAATGAAATTCCCCCTCTTGAGCTTCTTTCTTTCATTCTTGGTGGCAGCTTTTTCTTGCTCACCAAACTCACCAAAGGAAATTGATAACTTGTAGTAGAAGATAAACATGACATCATCTGACAAACTTGTCAGTCATTGGACCAGCGTGAATTTGATTGCCTGATCATAAGGGGAATCCTCACCACCATCACATTGGTTGCCAGCAATATTGGTCAGCACATGGACTGACGCCACCTTCCCATACATCCAGAGCTGTACCATGCGCTCAGACACCCAAATGCCATGGTGCGCAAGTTGCTTCTAGACCTGGGTCAAGGAAAGCTTGGGGTCCCGCTGCAGGAGGTCAAGCATAATTGGGTACACCTCAGTGATTTGGGACTTGGGGGCCTTCTTGGGCTTTTTGGCTGTCCCAATCAGATTCCCCTTATTCATTAAGTTATTGAATTCCTGCATTATTTTGTCTTGGGCAAATTGCAATTGGGTTGCAATCTGATCCCAGGACAGACCCCGCAGGTTCAGGGCCACAATTCTTTGGAGAATTTGGGCAGTGATGATTTGTTGCTTGGGGCGCTGGGCCGGGGGAGCTGAAGCCTAATTGGCTGTAGGGGGGCAGGTTGGCTGATGGCAGGAAGTTGTTCCAAATCAAGGTTGCCATCCTGATTGGTTGATTGACGGGCAGCTTGTGTGGGGGTGGGTATGGGAGCAGGGGCAGAGTTAGACACTACATGACTACTGAACAAGTCAAAGCCATAGAGGTCAGGGGTCAGGTATAGGTTGGCTTCCTTGTTACCCGCCTCAAAGGCTTGGGTGTAGACAGGTGCATCCACGTTCTGAGCCTTGCCTCCATTGAAGCTGGCTTGGCTGCTGGCGCTAGCAAAGATATTGCTGCTAAAAACCATTGTAAAAAACCTAGGATAAAATCACTAAAAGTAGAAGTTTAAAATTTTATGATTTATTTTTATTGTAATCTCAAGTCCACATTTGGAAGGTTCTCAAAACCAATTCATACAAATCAGGATCCATAAAAATGAATAAAATGCCTCTGTCCCTAAATTGGATAGCTGTTGATTGGCTGTAAAACTGTTGTACTTCTATTTTAGGCTGCTCACACTACACATCTTGTGTGACTTCATTTTGTTTCATGCTTGTTGAATCTTGCTTCTAGATTGCCCAAATTTTGTTTCATTTTAGTCTTTCTGTTGGTGCCTCATATGAATCCTGGTTGGATTATAATATACTCTGGAATAGCATCCATCCATCTCACCTATTGTGTCAGTTCATTTTGTTTGTGGTTTGAACTACACTCCTTGATGTTTGATATAATTTTGTATAATGGGCTAGTGAAATTGCGTTTTTTTGTTTGACAGTTTATTTATTAATCTGAATTTTTTTTAAAATTAATTGAATCCTGAATCTTGCACGACTTGGATTTTGTTTAAATCTGAAATCATTTTGTTTAAATCTGAGGTATTTTTGGTTGTTGCCATAGCTTTTAAAACTACTGTAAATACTAAAGTAAACATGATATTCAATAGCTTATTTTAAAGCTACAGATCAGCTCTATGGTTTGATATAATTAAGAAATCAAATATTAGTTTTTAAACTATTGTTCTAGTTTTGCTAAACTTACTAGTAAAAATCCACTTTTTATTTTTCTAAGTTATATTTATGCTTGGAACATGCAATTTAATTATTATAAAATTTAAATTGATTTTAAATAACCTGTTCAAGTAAGATGTTTTAAATCAAACATATGATAAGCGGTCAAATCCTAAAAGTCCAATAAAATCTATTGAATTTATATAGCAAATTCAACTTTAT
The DNA here is from genome assembly GCA_014839935.2 of Entomophthora muscae. Lineage (NCBI taxonomy): Eukaryota > Fungi > Entomophthoromycota > Entomophthoromycetes > Entomophthorales > Entomophthoraceae > Entomophthora > Entomophthora muscae. The sequence goes on from QTSX02006489.1 coordinate 157,965, forward strand.
ATCTGTCCCTGGAGGGGTAGCCACTTAATCAATTATAAAAGCAGCTCCATAAAAGGTTGTTTAATCCAGGTTGCTTCAGTTCTAAAAATATCTACAGCCCAAAGTCAGCACAGCTGATGTATGCCTTGGAGTCACAAGACAGAATATGATGGGGCGGGTTTAGTATAAACTGCACCAATTTCAGCGTCCTTCTCAACTCTAGTAACAGCATAAACTATAGGAGCTGGTTATAGCTTGATGCTAAAACACCCAAATATTGGGTTTATGAACACATGTTTGCTGATTTCTACCTACCCAATCCCGGCATGGCCACTTTTGAGATTTTGATATGGAGATGGCCGACCTGCCATAATTCCATTGCTTGGATCTGGAGATGTCAGAAGAGAATAGTCCATTCAGGAACTGTTTTGGGAGAGTGGGTTCAGAAGAGGGAATCAATCAGTAGCAGTTAAAATTTGATACTTGCAGCAATTTCAGAGCCGTGACTTTAGTTAAAAATTCTAGGAATGATGTCACAGCTTCGGAAATAGGATTCAGAATTGAAGACCACTGGCTTCCACCCTTTGGTAAAATCAATCTTGAGCACCTGTGTTGGTTGAATGATATAAAATCTTTATATAAAATCACCTTTTTAAAAGATTTAACCAATTTTAAACTATGTTATGAATGAAGATGAAATTGTCATTTGAAAATTATATATCAATCCATAAGTGGATTTTAGTTTGGAATTTATAAGGATCTGCATTTTTCTAGACTGACAAATGACTTCCTTGATTTAATGGGGCTTTAAGCATAATGACTCAAACGTGGACTTAGCATCAATGAATGAAAAATGGGGAGCCTTATTCAGATGTAGGTTGTGATAGAATATAGTCTTTACAATATGAATGTCCCCTTTTAAACTGCAAGTTAAAGTTTTGTATTGGCAAACATGATGTCATATACTTCTTGAGACATGCAGATATTTAAAGCAAGAAAACTTTGCAAACCCACCAGCTTGTTTTATTTTTTACTTCAGCTTTGGGTGGTTTAATCCCAGTTCCTTCAGAATTTGGGAAGGTAGCTACTTCCGCTGTACAAATTCATGTGTGTGGTCCTCAAAAGGTTTCCTATAGCACAACTGGAGTCCTCCACAGCAAATGTCCCATTTCTTTTGATAGATACGTAGCTCCCATGAGCTATAACCTCACCCCAGCTTTCATCCAAGCACTTCAACCGAAGACAGAATGGCCAGGATTTGGCAATCTCATCTGGGGCGGACCGAGAAGAATAGGGGACCCCAAATATTGCCGCAGTGGCGAGGAATGCTGCTTTGATGTCACCTGGGATATCAAGCATGGATGGTGCGCCAAGTTACTTGCTAACGCTGCCCAGCAGAACCATTCCAAGGGCTTGCTCCCGGTTATCAAGAAACCCCTCAACTCTACTGCCTATTCATTCACATTCAAAGGCCCAAAAAGAGTTCAAATCTACGCCAACCCAATCCTCATCAAGAGAAAATATTGGATATCTTCGTCATCCTGGTGCATATTATGACAGCCCAAATGCCACAAGGAACTTCATTTTGCCACCATTAACAAGCTTCCAGTGGGCATTATTGCAATGCGTGTCACCTCCTTAGGAAAGCTTTGGAAATGGCATTAGCTCAGTACCTCCAACCATTTAATCCTTTTAGCTGGAAGTCATATAAGCTTTGTTGGTTGTCCTCAAAGCCTTCCTTCTGCAAGACAAGGTTCAATTAGAACTTTTAATAAACCAATTTGTGAATTCAAAGCTACTTGACATCTGTGAAGTCTCTATTAGCTTCAAGCTAAGTTCTAAAGTAGCTTTCAACCTCTCTATAGACGCTAAACATCAAACACATCATCCACTTTCCACTCCACCCTTTTTTATACATGTCTAGAAACCAAATAAAAATCTGATAAAAGTTACCATTATAGACTCTTATAATGAATGTCCCTTTCCCAGAAAATTATCCTTCTTAAGGTACAGAGAAACATCACTGATGACATACAAGGTTGTTGGAGAGGGGATCAAAGGTATCAGATATCCTGTGTGGTGAAACCCATCACCTGTCTTTTTGCTCAAATCCTGATTGTTGTTGGGTTACTTCCTGATCATAAGGGATCCTGATTGTCTTTCAAATGAAGCAGTCATTATGGATTGCCCAAGTCACTGACTAGCTTCCAGATTGAAAGGTGCACCAACTAGGCGCTAATTTACCACCCTATTAGTTAACTGACTGTGATTATCAATCAACTTCCCCAACCTTGAGCCTTTGGTAACCCCCTTGTGCTGCTGGGGCTGTTCTCACCTTCCCCTGATTGCTGTGCTAATCACCAGATGTTCAGCATTCATTTCCTCCTTCCTCTACCCCATAAAATGACCAAATTGCCTTGATTTATCAAGTAAGTTGTAGTATATAAACCCCTCTTCTTCTATCAATAAATACACATGTTTATACCCCCTTATTTTAGCTACATCATTGATTATTCTTTGAGTGTATAATTTGAGGATTACAAAGGCTAGTCTCTTCATACCAACTATATTGCAAATTAGCTCAACTAGAAGTTGCTAATTGAGGATTCACTTTTGAGTAGTTTGCCATTACTACTCTAAACCCTTTATTGTTCTCTTGGTTCAATTACCTTTGTACAACCAACTACCTGTCCGGTTCCTGACTAGTACTGTGCTCATTTCATTGACCAACTGATAGATTTGTCCCCCACTCCATTGTCTGTCTCCTAGTCTGTCAACTGACCAACCAACTATTCCAACTTGAAGTAGCAAGAGCACCACATCTTGGTGCTCACTACAGGGGCCATTTTGGCTGCCTTTGCAACGTCTATTATGTCCCCCATTAGAGCTGGCCTACCTGTGTACCCCTTATATCATTAGATATTCTTTTTCTAAGAATCTTGCTATTGCAAATCCCCTAAATTAACTCTCATGTGATTCCAGTTCCTTCCCTGTATACTCCAGAAGTTCCACTTGACTCATGTTGCTTTCCTGTAGATTCAAGTTGTCTTCCAAGATTTCTGTTGTTTTCCTGTAGATGCAAGTTGTCCACTTTGACTCCTGTTGGTTTAATGATTATTAAATCCATCTTCCCTTTATTCCTGTTGATTTAATGTATAGCCAATATACCTCCTTTGATTCATTTTGCTTTACAGTTGAGCCAAGATCTCCCAATTGATTCCTGTTACTCTTATAACGTTGATATATAGCCTGAATACTATATTTTTATAAGAATCAGCCTGGATTGCTTTTTAAAGCTAAATCATATGATATCACACTCCAAGACCGGTTTCAGTATGATTACTGAGCTCATATCCAATCATAATAGTGTTTATTCAACACTTTATCTCCTTGTTCCAAATAAGTGGTTTTAAAAGCTTGCCTGTTAATCTCTGATGTCATTCTGTTGATTCCAATGCCAAAAATCCAATAATGCACCCATATATTTGACCAATTGCTCCAAAACCTGTTCAATAACTGGCTATGGTACCAGATAACTGTTATATATCACACCCTTTTGATATGATCATTTCCAACCAACTATACTGGGTATTTAATGTTAGCTCATCTCCACATCATTTTTATATTTATTATGATGCCTATTCACTTGAGGGGATGTGTGGTGAAATAGCTATGAGCTATGTCACTATTTGCCAGCTTCTGTCAGCCAGAATAGGCTATAGGCCTTATCTGTTGTCCATATAAAGCTTTAGGCTTTATCTGTCGGCCATAGAAGTCTATGGGCCATACCTATTGGCCATAGAAGGCTATAAGCCATATCTGTTGGCCATAGAAGGCTGCAGGCCTTATCTGTTCGCCATAAGATGCTATAGGTATTACCTGTCAGCCATAGAGTATATAGGCCTAATCTGTTAGCCGTACAAGCCTATAGGTCAAAGATGTTGGCCAGACCATTCAACATGTCACATCTGTTGCTCAGATGAATTATAAGTGATCTGTTAAGCTTTATGTTCCATAATATGTCAAGATTGTTGCGCTTTTTGCATTACAGCACCACAATTATTTGAGATTATAGGGCACAGGACATTTGCCAGAATACAGTTATATGTGAGGATATGAGTAGTACTGTATCAGAAGAGCCAGGATAGAAAGGAACCATGATTGTTGCCCAGCAATGGCTTCTGATTGCACAGAAGCAATTAATGATTATGATAAAGGTCAACCAGATTAAGGTAAAATAAAGATGGTTCAAAGATGATTTTATTGTAAATGACTAATTCTTCTTATACCTTCTACCAGGGTAATCTCTGGGCTGGTAGCAATGTCTTCTAGGACATTCTAACACGCCCCAATTTTGGGTAATTATTAATCTAGGCTTGGCGCTTGTTGCATGTCAACCAATAGAATATTTTCATCTTCACCCAGCACCGGTGATCCTTGCTGGCATGGAATAGTTTAGTACTTCAGGATCACTTCCTACTTCTCTGGCATACTGTAAGCTTGATGCTTAATAATGTAATAAATATGGGAATTGGAGATTATGGGGAATTGAACCCAGTGCCTCAGCGCTTGATGTAAAAGTAAAGCGGCGCCTTGGCGCCTGCAATATTTGCAAGGTGGCAGTGCCTGCAATAATTTTCAGTTGGCGCGGCAACGCTTGACGTAAAAGTAGTTTGGCGCTTTGGCGCCTAATCCAATTGCTAGGCAGCGCTGCGGCGCTTGTGTATTTTTAAAGTGCCACTGCGGCAAATAATGTCTTATTTAATTGCTGCGGTGGCGCTTATCATTAGCTAGTTTAAGGCTCAGGTCAGCAGACTAATGCTGATTCAATATGCATATAGTTTATACTACCAATTTATGTAGTTTGGTAGCTGCAATTCATATCCGCAAGCTCCGCCATAATTAGTATCATTGTTGTCAGGAATTCCTCTCCTGACTCCCTTTTAATTGTGTAAGAATGTTCAGAAGATATTCAAATTAAGACACCAAACAACAATATTCACAACCTTATTTGGCTCTTGAGCCCAAACCAGAACAAGATTCAAACCTGGAACCCTAAAGATGAATGTAACATTAGTCCAAAAGCTTCTTATATCTTTAAATTACATTTTTATTATCATTTCATTCAATCAAATTTCGCTTTTGAAAACCTTTCAAATTCTAAAAGTTTAATAAGAAGATTGAAGACGTCACTTACCACTCAGCTTTTGATTGGCTGCGTAAAGCTAGTCTGGCAATCAGAGACCTGCTTTCCTTGCTTTTAGAGATAGCTCTGCATATTAAGATAATAGATCTTCTGATCTTAACCCGCTTAATTAGAAATAACCTTGTGGCATCTTTGTGGCTCCTTCTTTTCCAACAAATATGGCTTACAATTATTAAGTTACAAGGTATATTCCACTTTAAATAGGTATGCTATAAATGATATCCTCATGTAAATCCCCTCACTTACCAAACTCCACTCATATCCTTCAACCTTGATTTTAAGGCTATTTAAGGGCCCAAATTTTATTAATTTCAATTCTTCCAACAATAAAGAATATTTCCTATCTTATCTTGCCACATCTATTTCTTAGTAACTCCATTTGAAGACATGAAGGGAATTTATTTCCTGCTATGGTTTCTAGTCTCCCTTTTACAACTGTAAAAGGTCTTGAGAATCCCACTCCCACCATTGACTGGCAAAACTCCTTTCTCAATGATTCCCATCAGAAGAAGTCCTTGGCCAACGGATGGTTCAAGTATCCCTCTGGTCATTGGGGAAGAAAGCTCCACTATGGCCGCCATTCTACTCCTCCACCTGACAAACCCTTGTTGGTACAGCCCCACACATCATTCTATCTTTTTACGTGCCTGGTAGGATATTATCTTTTGGGTCATTTCAGCCCCCTAATGGGAAGGTTTGCATACTTGTGATACTTAGGCCATCTTGCCATGGTCACTGTGCCCATTGGTTCAGCCATTGCAGGGCTTAACTTAGGGGCGTTGGCTCACCAAATTGGGGTTATGTTCCCATTAAAGTGGATCCCTGACAATTGTATTTTGTACTACTAATTTATGGATTTGGTTGTAACAGTCCCGATCCGTGGGTTCCATCATAATTGGCATCATTGCTGTGTCAAAATTCCCAACAACAATTATGTCTAATTTGTCACAATTGCCTTTGTAAAAACCAGTTGCCAACTGACGCTGCTGATCTAACTTAAAACCACTCTTGTCAGTTGCAATCTCCACATGAAACTGTAGCAACTAACTTGATTGATCATCAATATTACATATTGCTGATCAACATTTCAGTTGGCTATCATCTCAAAAATTCTTATATAATCTTCACTTGACTTATGTAATAAATTAGAGACCTTTTATTGTAACCAAATATTGCTGTTTCTCCTTTAACATGGATAAGTTACTTGTCAACTGCCTTTGCAGAGATGCAGACCTTGGTTCTGTACAACCTATGATAGCTCCTGTAAGGTATAAACAGATGTTGTGACAGAAATCACTGGATAATATGAAGTTGTTTCTAAATGATGGGGAATTACCACCCAAATCCAAATAGAATTGATGATTAACCACCAACACGGCTTTAAATACCTTTTTGTGAAATTTCCAATTGAAACTCCAGGATTAAGTAGAACAATCAATCCTAGCCAGATTAAACCAAGATAAATGACCTGGGAAAGCATCAATTCATCTTCAGCGTAGAATTCTGGGCATTGAGAAGTGACACAATTTTCATTTTCCAGAATGGGGGAGGAGGTACAAAATTGGCTGGCATGAAATTAACATTTTGCGGCACTGACAACAAAGTTCCAGATGCTGGGCCCCATCTTCCTGAAATGGTTCTGTTCAAAATCAGATTGTACAGGATATACCGCAACAACCCAAGCACAGGATGCATTTTAAAATTTAAAATTAGAACTTGGGATAATTGATTTTTATTGAGTAAATTTAGAAGGACTCAACTCTTAGAGCTGAAACAAAGAAAAATATTCAATATATATCAGAAAAATTGACTAAGCAATACCACCTGAGTCTTGATCTCCTATTCCTTTGGCATCTTCAAGTAAGTATCTAGTCCAGGTTGCAAAGAACCCTTGTGTGACCAGTTTCTGACAACCATGCTGATTAATGAGCTTATATTAGGTGACCCTCATATTACGTTGATTTATCAACGTCAGTTTACAAGGGGGAGCTGGTTTCAGCTGGCATACTGGAGCAGCTGTGACCCAATTTCAAATGACCGTTTGGTTTAAATCTGTTAACTTGGTCAATTTTGATACAGGTTTCCCAGCCTTCTGTGTCTTCTTACTTGGACGGACAAAACCTGGCATTATGGAACTTACTGTGACAGATGTTGAGCTTGTGTTATCATCACTGTACTATAGAGACACCTAGGAACCATAAGTCTTCTGTATGCCACATATTGATTCTGAATCCTCTCTTCCTCTTCCCCAGTATATATTTTCTGTCCATATTCCAACTGATTAACATACACCCATTCCTCTGCCAACTATGTTCTGACTCCATTGTCTTGTTGCCAACTGACAACTGAATCCTTCCCAAAGTATATATTGTCTATCTGGTATTCAACTGACTACTATACACTGAAACTGTATTATGACCTGTTGCATAGTTGCCAACTAATACCTGGACCTCTTCTGCTGTTGTTAATACTATGATCTTCATATATTGACAATAGTTGGCAACTCCTCAGTTTTATGCTGGCAAGGCCTATTCTGTTGTACTCCACCTTGCCTGGTGCTCACATATCTAAGTACTGCTCAAGCTAACAACCTGTTAGAGAAGTCACCACATCCTGTGTACACCTAAACTTTTATCTGTGAGGAAGAGGAGCTTATAGTCTTTCAGGGGAATTGTGTTCACCCTATTTGAAAATATCTTAGAGGTCACTACCAGCATTCTCATCCCAGGCCTACTATGACCTAACCAGTAACTAAAACACCTACTGCAAATTGCAACCAAGAGCTTCATACAAATGAATAAATATTAAACATAGTACTGCTGTAACTGTGTTGTTTTAGAAGAGTTACAAGGGGAATTTTTTTAGAAACTAGATAATATACTTTATTGATAGATAATGATTATATAGTTAATGTGAGTTGTGGATAACAGGAACATGATTGTGTTGATCACACAGTTGAATGGTGAAGGGGGTGGCTTGATCCTGGTAATGAGTCAAGCGCCAAAACAAGGGATCCATTGTAAGGGATCATCATTTGTTCATGTTGTTGGATTTGGAAATTTGAGTCAACTTCCTAGTCTGGCTCCAAGTGACTGGATATTTAGATTGCGGGTTACAAACCCGCTTACTTGGAACCTTGCTGGCAAGTCAAACCTGCTGTTTTGACATTATCATACAGTAGTTTTACAACCTTTTTGGATAAACAAAATTAACCCAATCATAAAAAAATCAGTTTAGTCCAAACCAAAATGATGATAGTCCCACTTGAAGAACAATTGTATAGAAAAAAAGTACCATTTATCTAGGTCCAGATTCCAACAATAGTTGATCACACAACAAAACTAAAAATTGAATACACAGTCCCAAAAAAAAAGACAGCCAGAAAAAGAAACTCATATCCAAAACAAGGTTGAACAAGTCACAGTCTGAAGCAATACAAGCCAAACGGTATACTGGGCAGGCAAAAAACATGCTACAATCAGAGAGTGAAATAGAGCCAGTCAAAAAGATGATAGCTTCGAAAATAAAACAGCACACTTTCTGATAATCTGGATTGCTTTAGTGGCTCAGATCAGAAGCTGCATATTCTAAGAGGAAGCCCACCAAAATTTATTCAGGAAACAACTAAGTTATTTTAAACCTATATGCCGTTAAATTTGGCTACTTAGGTCTGGTGAGTGCCTCAAATAGGAGCACATATTTAAATAAATTTATTAGTCTGACAATAATTTTGGTTTTCTGTTTCAATATAACTTCTATTAATTTCATCTTAAAACATTTTATACTACCAACAGGAAGTTTGATATTGTGGAGGGGCAGTACAGGAGCAACTGCAAGCCTAAGTTTCTTAGTATGGGGGTGCAGCTGCTATAGACCTCATGTAAACTCAGATCAACTCAAGTCACAAGGAGGTGAGTTTTATGTTTCACCAGGAGCAGCACTGGATGCATGTTTTGACAGCCAATATAAGAAACCTCAAGACCAGGCCCAACCTTATCCTTTGTCACATGTAAAAGCCTGGGCAAATATGGCCTCTCTACCTTAATTTAACCATTCTGCAGAAATCCAGGCCAATAAAATCACGCTGAACCTAATCTGGGTAAAATAATGTCAAATGTGCCTCCCAAGCAACAACTGATAATCAAGGAAACTTTCAAGGAGATACCAAGCCTCAACCAAAGTTGTATGGTCTTTGCAGAAACTGCTGCTCACTTACTATTCACTAAGGTGGCAGTCAGAGAAGAACTTTGGGATGTCATGATTAGAGAGGCAATGCAAAGCTTACTAAGGAGCTAAAGAAGCAGCCAGATTCCCAGCTCAAGGATGACTATCTAATCATGCTTACCTCCTCCAATGGGACCCATACCTTCAAATGGCTGAGGTCAGATACCTACTTGGGCTCCACAGCGTCTTCATTGCTTTCTACACTGCACAGCTCTGGATGCACAGTTGTGTTGTTAGTGTTCTTGTTATAACTGATTGCACAGGTGACAGGTGAAATAGTGACTCTGATTTTCTTCACAGCCCAGTAATTAGTACCACAATTACCTCCTGCCTGTCAAATATATTAGGTAATAGCATTTTTATATTATATTATAAATTGGCATCACATGTACAATATTACAGGATTGTGGGGAAAAAGAACACTCCTGTTGGTAAAAAGAAGCAGAAGTAGGGCACTGTCATTGTTGAATTCCTGAAATCTTCCCCAAAAGAAACAGTGTTCTACTAAATCTTGTCCATTTAAATCAATGGGTACACATAAAGAAGAGTTTTTTTGGATCTGCTCAATATCTGAAGCTCAGCCAATTTTGAATACTGCCTATTCCTGAGCTTTCAAATTAAATGAAGTGAAGAGCCATTAGAGAATATTTTAGCAGGCGGCCATAATGTGTCTGTATTTCCTGTCATCCATGCCAATGTACACTTGGGGATGTGTTATTTTACTGTAAATTAAGAACCTGAACATAAAAATGCGGGATTGTCAAATCCTTGGTCAAAATTTTGAACCACTTTTGCGGGATAGCCTTTTTTTAATTAAATTAAATTCTTTGTATTTTTATTTGAATTTTAAAAAATACGGGAACTCATAGACACTTTGCAAAGTTCAAGTTGAGCTGCATATTTCCAGTGGACAAAATGAATTAACTGGAATCAGATTTGAAGCATTCAAATCCATCAACCAATTTCATTAAGTTTACTATGTTTTTTTAAATTGCGGGATTGTCAAATCCAAGAACCAAATTTCAAATCACTTTTGAATGCCACTAGTAAACTCATATATTAATTGCAGGAACTGGAATCCAAATCAAATGCACAGTACACACACTAGGAAACATCAACCCAAATCAAGAAGCTCCACCACAACTAAAATTAAATGAAAAATTCAATCTCAATAACCATGTTTAGACATAAAAAGTGATTGATCTTTAAAATCATCCAAACCCGGAAAGTATACAATATTATTCACTTCAAATCATGGATATGGAAATTCTGTTACTATTCAAGGCTAGCTCAAGAGAAAATAAATACCCACAACTAAACCAATAACTCCAAATAAATATATATTTAATCTAAAATATATTTTTTTATTTTATTTTTATGGACCGTCAATTGCATTCCCAACCTGCTCCTGCACCAGCCCACGGGGCAGCCTGTCCACAAGGGCGTCCCAGAGGGTCCAAGAACAGACCCAGAACCCAACTCAAGGGGAGTCATGCCAATACACAGCCCTCCCAAGGTGTCATTTCCAGCCAACCACCTCCCGCATCCCAAGCCCAATCAACCAGCTGAATCCCAGGCAGAAGCCACTTTCAAGGCCTGCTAACAAAGTCTCCTACACCAGGGTCACCGGTTACACTGAGGTTACTTACACCTCCACTGTATACCCAGTTGTCACCTGGCCCTGCACTCTTGACCCAAGAGTTGCTACTTCCTGCCCCGCGTCTTTGACACCACCTATGAGCCATTTGCCACAACTGATGAGCCACCTGTGCCTGTGTTGTATGCCACTATTGAGAGCACCACTGCAAGCAAGTGTGATCCCACCTTCTATACAAAGGTCTCCATTCCCTGTGTTGAGCCTGATAGCCAGGATGCCGTGGTACCTGCCAAGGGCCGGCGTCAGTTGACAGATAGTGAGTGTGAAGCTCTCCTCAACTGCTTGAACGGGGGAATGGCAGTTTGGGATATTGCGTCCCAATTTGGTGTCACAGCCAGGTACATTGCCAACATCAACACCAAGTATGGCAATACCGGGAAAATTGCCAAATCCACCAAAGCAAAAAGACAGCCAAAACTCCTTCAGCCCATACACATCAACACAATCAAGCAGTGGGTAGCCAGGGATTGCCACCTGGAAACACTTGCTGTCCAATCAATGCTCACCACAGAGTTCTGATTTTCTGTTTCCAAAACCCTTGTCTACAAAACTATGGTTGATTTGGGATTCTTGTGGAAGGTGTTTGGAGTTTCTTCATACAATAGGAACAGTGAAAAGACCATCAAGGATCAACACATTTATGCCAAGACATATCTGGTACTAAAGGAAACGGAGAATGTCCGGTTCTTCTATATCAACAAATTGTCGTTTTCCTCCTCACTCAGGTCCAGGCATGGGTGGGTCAAGAAGGGGTCCAAGGACGGCGTAGCCAATTGTGCAGCTGTCTGTTCCCAGACCTATTCAATAGTTGCGCTTCTTGGTCCTTGCGGGTTGGATCAATACCAGATGATTAAAGGCTCCCATAACAGCGGGACCTTTCTTGATTTTCTCTGAGTTATCAAGGAGTACATTCGGATAAATTATAGCGGCACAACCAACGCTGTTGTGCTTGATAATGTCGGGCTCCACAAAGTGGATCTGGTTGTGTTTGAGTTCCCCCCCATTGACAAGAATAGCCACTCCTCCAGCCACCGCCTTGCTGATTGTCTAATGAGACTTCTCTTCCTCCTGCCATATTCCCCACTCCTGAATCCAATCAAGGAGGTGTTTGGTTGGATCAAGAATAAGGTGAAACAAGGCCTTCCTCAGGACACTGAGGACCTATTCAATATTCTTGAGGTCAGCCAATTTGCAATGCCACCCAATGTGGTGGCGGCTTTTTACAAGCACTCAAAATCCTTCCTCCCTAAAGCCCTGGCCTCCAAGCCAATCAGATAAATGGGCTCTCTAGTTTACTTTTTTTATTTTTATTTATGTTGTTTTTATTAGGTCTCAAAAATTATTATTTATATATAATAATTTGACGTTTGATTGTATTATAGACATATAAGAATAAGTAGAAAAGGTAAGTAAAATTAACTATACTAGGTATGAAGAATATATTTTTATTATAATGCACTAAATATTGTATTGAATGTTGCGCTAACAAACAAATAAATTAAAAAAAGATAGAAATATAATTTTTTATTTAAATAATTGTTAATTGTTGATGGTACTTTGGCTTTTTTAAGCCACAAATTGGACCTTGCGTGTCATCATATGATCCTTGTTATTTCAGTGCCACTATAGCCACACAACACGGCAACCAATGATTTTTATGTATTCCTTATTAATTTGTACTTAGGACGCAGTTCAAGTATATTGAATATGTTTATAAAATCATATTACAAGGGAAAGGTAATTTGAGTTGTAAACAATCATTTGTTTTGAACAATAGTGGAGCGGGCTGCATGATGCGGATAAATTCAATTCTCCATGTTTATCTTTGTGATAAATGGACCCGTACTTGACAAGTAGTAAATAAAAACATTTTTAATTCTTTTTTATTTGATGTATTGGCAACTATAACCAATGTCTTTTAATATACTTAGATATATTAATATTATAATTTACATACTAAAATTTAAAATTAAAATTAAAATATTAAAAGTAAAATTAAAATTATAAATCTTAAAAGTCTAATATAAAAATTTAAATAATCAAAATATAACAATTTTATTAAATTGTGATTTATTCAATATCAAAATATTTGATATTAAATATGTCAATATTAAAGATTTTAATAGTGAATATTTTAATATTTAAAATAAAAAAAATAAAATAAAAAATTTAAGTTGCAAGGGAAAATGATTTATTAGGGGAATGCAAATTGCAAGGGGAATGTGATTATTCTGGGGAATTATACCCCAAAATCAAATTTTCTGCAAATGCGTCCAATTGGGACTAAATACTCTTCTGTATGTGGTGGATGACTCTGGCGCCAATTGCTGGAGGGGTGGCGCTCAGCACCCCAGTGGTGGCTGAACGTCTTATAAAAGGCAATTGGGTGAGAGAATCAACTAGTAGTTTTTTGGGGGGCACATAGTACCCGTATAGTGTTGCTATTGCAAATGAGTCATACAGGACATGCTCAACTGTCCTGTATCCCCATGGTGTCTTCTTTCTGTTGAGGACTACACAGCATATATCAATCTGTATAGGTACATCTTCTAATTTTTTCACATTGGCTTTCAATATGCAGTAGAGCAGGATTCCCAGGTACACCGCGACGTGGATTTGTTGCAAGGTATACTTTTCTGAGAACATGCACAATTTTTTGAACATTTGTACTAACCTATTAATATAGGACTTTTTGATTAAATTTGAAGAGAGTTCTGTGGCGCCTGACTTGTATCAGCCCCCCAGGCCTCGGCAAACAATATCAATAAAGGCTTTAAATTATTAACAAGGACTGCATCCCTGACTATATTTAATAGTGCTTTAAAAATTTCATTAAATAATGCAGATTTCAGATATTCTTTTCCTATTTGAAAATTGGTTTTTATGAAATTTTTTTCATATTTATTGATATTTGTAAAGGGGAACCTTTGAATGCTTTCATATTTGTATTCATCTAAGTTCAGTTTTATATCCCCACAAATTTTATTCATTTATTTGATTTTGATTGTTGATCCTAGTTTGTATGCTTCCCTTATCCATGGCGAGCACCCTGCGGGTGGTTGATAATCCCTATCTTGAGCTTCACTATTAAAAAACATATTCATATTCTGTTGAACTATTTTATTTATTTGGTTTTTATTTATTTGTTTTATAGGGGCCACCAGTGACTGGTAATCCCCATAAAACCAACTTGGCGTAAAAGCCGCCACTTCTGCAACCTAATCCCCATCCCTGGTGATGAATAAAATAAATATAAGTTAAACATAAAAAGACTTACTAATTGTTTCCCCTGTGGCCCCCTCAGTCACAGGTGCCATATCAGCAAACTTCATGAGCGTTGGATGCTCTTCATTAATTTTCTTAGGCTTAATTTTTCTTATTTTTCTTGCAACTTGTGCTTCCTCTTGATTTTCATTTGATAAAGCTTCTGTATTTCTTGAAGCGCTTCTGCTTATTGCTTGTGTTTCATTTGGTTGGTTTCCTCTTCATTGCTGTTGATTTCCTTTTGAATTTCTGTTCCTTCAATTAGTTCAGACTTCTTATTGTTTTCTTTGGCCCCCTGCCAGAACTCCCACAAATTGTAGGCCGTGTTGTTGAACTTTAGACTTAATAAAATAGTTCCCTGTAGATTAAGTAATTTTTCTTTATTCTTTTCATCTATAATATTTCCCAACTTACCCAGAGCATCTTCTTTTGACTGTATCAGTGGCTGGCCCTTGTTACCCAGCTTCCTTGTCACTATTTCCCTGATATTTCTTTCTATCTCAACAACCTTTTGAAGTTGTGCTTCTAATTTGTTGATTAAGTTATAGATTGTTGACATATTGTTTGAATTCCATCAAAAAACTGGTTTTTATAGTACTATGTTCAGCGCATACATATTTTCATCATCATTAATAAGTTAAAGATAATAAACATAAATATTGCATTAAAATATTGCAATTAGACGTCAACTCTTGATATTTTGATATTATGTGCATAACTAATGTATTTTGTTTAAAAAATCCATTATAAACTTGGTTTTTTATTGTAATTTATTGAAATGGATTGTGTTTATATTAGAGAGCCATTAACGCTTAGTACAAATATTGATACATAGTGCATTTTACAGCCTGTATATTTACATATTGGTATTAATTCTATAAACTTTTCAGTCAGATTTTGTGAGGTAATAATAATGTTATGTGTTATAAATTACAGTTTACTGTCATTAATTGGCTGATTTTCTTTGCTGTGGTGATTGTGCATTTTCTGATATTTGCGCACTGGTGCCCAATTGGTTTCACATCCAATCACACAGGAAATAGGAAACGTGGTTGCCACCCTGAGACCAAATGTGGTTGGGGTGGCAGCTTGTTTTCCTATCACCTGTGTGATTGGATGTGAAGCCAACCAAAATTGGATACTAGTGTGGAAATATCAGAAAACGCACAATTGTCACGGCAAAGAAAATCAGCCAATAAATGACAGTAAACTGTAATTTATAACACATAACATCATTATTACCTCGCAAAATCCGACTGAAAATTTTATAGAATTATTACCAATAGGTAAATATACAGGCTGTAAAATGCACTATGTATCAATATTTGTATTAAGCGTTAATGGCTCTCTAATATAAACACAATCCATTTCAATAAACTACAATGAAAAAAGGCTAAGTTTACAATGAATTTTCTTAAACAAAATACATTCAGTTATGCACATAATATCAAAATACCAAGAATTGCCGTCTAATTGTAATATTTTAATCCAATATTTATGTTTAAAGTCTTTAATTTATTAATGATGATGAAAAATATGTATGCTCATAATTTTAAGCTATTCTAAAATGTACAACATTGTTTTAATTATAGGAAATCCCAATAATGTAAAAAGAAAGTATTATTAATTGTAAATTGAAAGAGAGATATCAATTTTATTAAGCTATCACAAAGAAAAGATTTATTTACTAATCAAAGGACGGGAAGAGAAGGGAATGGGCTGAATGAACGTTGCCTTCATCTGCGCCTGTGAAAGGGGCAGCATCAGAGATAGTGGGGAGGGAATGGGTGGTGGCTTGGGAGTCAGCGTTGGAAGGCAGGTGGCTTGATGGGGGGGTTGGGGAGGCAGGTTTTGTTGACTGGGAAGGGGCAGCAAGAGCAGTTTGCTTCAATTGCGCAAATTCTTCTTCTGTCACATATACTGGCTTGACAAAACAGATGGACTGGCGTGGGGGGGACAAGAGTCCTTTCTGGACTTATCACTATCACTTGCAAAGAAGATGATGAGATCAATTAAGTCCTGGACAGACGCAGAAGGGAAAAGCTCATACCCCTAATCAATCTGGGTGCATAGTTTGTTGTAGGTGGCAGGCTTCAAGAGCCTGAGGGCGGAACCAAAATTGTAGAGACATACATCTGCAAGATGCATGTTGGCATAGTTGATGGGGTAGGACCAGCAGGTATTCCCTGCAGCCCTGATTTCTTGGGTAGCACATTCCTGCTGCTCCATCTCTGCACTCAGTACAACTGTGTGCACAGTGTTTTGTGTGGCCCACTCCTCCAGCATGGCCTTGAGCTCCGTCTGGTAGGCATACCCATCTACAGTGTTCAATATTGCCGAGAAATAATTGACACCCAATGGGGAAATTGCTAATAAAACCCCAACAAAATGATACAAGATTGGGCCGCGCTTGTACACGTCAGATTGGATGCGCTTCTCTCCAAAGTCTTGAATACTGGCCAAGATCTTAGTGTATGATACAAAGATGACGTCATTACATGCCCACATTACCCTCCCTTTAATAAAATTAATAATGGTTGCATTGTATGGGTTGATATCCACCAAAATAGGGCCACCAAGAACCTGATTGGATAGGATTCTGGCAGCAACCACAACTCTGTGCCTCCATGAATTCACGGTTCTTTTGTTGGCAAAGATGCCGTGGAGTCCCAACTGGAGACATACCTGGACCAGGGGCATCTGCAGGTCACATTCCATAATGGCCATCATAAGGGGATGAGCTGTATCACCTTTGGTTGAGGTACGGGCACCAGTTGGGGTCTTCTTGGTGGGGGGGCCAAAGTTGGCGTGGGCTTACAGGGTTGCAGCCACAGTGGACTTTACAAAACCCATTGTGGCAGCAATTTTCCAAGGGATATAAGCTTGCCTCACTTTTCAACCATTTTGAGAACAATCTCCAGGGTGATCAATTTTCTTCTGCGTCTTGCAGGCTGATTGGCTGGGGGAGGGATATGTCCATCTTGGGAACTGGTCAATGCCATCTGATTGGCTGTTTTGGGGTTCTGGGCTCTCTGGGTGACCCCATGGCTAAAATGGCTGGCTCAGATGCCATTGCTGATAAGGGATTTGGGTTGGCAGCTGCCTGTGCATGGTGGGAAAACAGGGCCATGCTGGAAGTTGCAGGGGAAAGAACAGACTCCTGTGTGAGGCTTGCGGAGGGGCCTGCAGGTTGGGAGTGGCCATAGACAGAGGCTTGACCGTTAAGAGACCCAGTGTAGCCCTGCATATTTTGTCAAGGCCAGGGAACAGCTCATTGACTTGGTTGTTGTTAAAAGAAGACATAATAAAAATTTCATTATAATTTTAAACTCAAGAAGAGGAATGTATATTTTAGTCAATTTTATTGTTATATATGTCAATTTTGTGAATATTACAATCTAAATTTTAGCCAACCTAAAATGGAATAGGATGATTTTTGAGAATGCCTATGATTCCTAAAAGAATTTGCACAAATCAACTCTAGATCCTTTAACATCCTTTTTGAGACACCCATAAATTACATTTATTTCAAATTCATTGCAATTATGATTTGAAACGTGGTTCTTGGATTTGAAAATCCCGCAATTTCAGATTTGTTAATTTTCACATGATGTCTATGATTCTTTTTATATACAGGAAATCTCAAATTGTACATAAGAATCCCGCATTTCTGATTCATGTATACTGCATTTGTTTGCTGAGTTTTGTCTTTTGTTAGTTGAGTATCTGCTCAAGAGATTCAAAATTTGCCAATTTAAATAATCCAAAAAAAAGTCAAATTAAATGGTTGATTTTATTAAATATTTTATTTTTCACTCAGCTGAGTTGCCCATAAAAGTGATTCAAAATTTGGACCAAGGATTTGACAATCCCACATTTTTATGTTCAGGTTCTGAATTTACAGTAAGACATCACAGACAAAATCTGAGAGCACAACTGTAAGACATTCAATTAAGTGTTTTTTGT
This sequence comes from Entomophthora muscae, assembly GCA_014839935.2. NCBI lineage: Eukaryota > Fungi > Entomophthoromycota > Entomophthoromycetes > Entomophthorales > Entomophthoraceae > Entomophthora > Entomophthora muscae. The sequence goes on from QTSX02006489.1 coordinate 176,261, forward strand.
TTCCTACAACCTTATTGGGCTTTTCACACGTCAGAAGGTTGCTGGTATGTTCAACAAGCTGGTGCTCAACACTCACAGCAGTAGCTAATCATCAAAAGATTTACAACCACCCTCTTGTGAGTCCCAGTGTACCAGCCATTTGCTGTGATCCCTGATTGTTAGTATGATGTCATATATCATCAATTTCTCTAAGACAGTCAAGGCAACAACATGCCTCTGGTACCAATCACTGCCCAAGTTCCCAGCCTGCCAACTAATTTGCCTTCTATGCTCACATATTTTACCAAATAACCCCTATTCTACCAAAAAAATGTTTAATTATACAATGTAAATTAATTTAATTTCAGAATTTTTAATTTGAAAATATACTAAAGACAATTAATTATAGTGCTGGTTGATTTTAATAATAACCCAATCCTAAAACAGATGATTTGATATTCATTTCTACATTTAAATTTAATATCTGTATAGTGATACAATCAAGTGAATTTAGGAGAGAGCAACAGACCAGCCAATTAGAATCAAAGTTGACTTCCCTCTTGCCTTTGAAAATTGTCTTAGACAAGAAATAGCCTCTGTTATTCTGCCTAGTTCAACTTAGTGAATCAATCCTGTTGGTAAAAAATGTCTGTGTTTGCCAATTGGCTTGCCATACTGTGGTTAATCTAGCACCAGAGAATCTAGTGCTTGTTTCAGGAATGATAATTATTTCCCCCTTGAAATCCAGGCCCAAGGGCAGGATATAAACCCTGACCCTGACCCTGACCCTGAATCTTTCAGGCCGCTGGCCCTGAGAACCAAGAGGCTACCTGCCTGTGTTTTGCTGGAATCAAGCCCCCGCAAGCTGATACCAAGAATGTTGGCCTGTGCAGTGAAACAGGATGTGGTGCTAAAGGGTTGTAGGGATGGTTTGAGAGTAGCTGAGCAACTGGAAACACAACAGGGCTAATATCTTCTTACTCAACAGAACCTCTATTGGTGGGCTCTGCAAGTAGTCTAAGATTTGTAAGTCAATTGTTATGTTTCTATGGTGAATGATTCTGTTTATTGGGGACCTCTTGGGGTCTTTTTATACTTGGAGGAAGAGGAGGAAAAAGAAAAAGTGAGTCATGCTGACTAGGGTCTAGACTGTCAGGCAATGAGCCTATTCTTAGAGGGCTGAAACATTTTGGAGAATATTCAGAGGGAAAGGGGTTAGATTGGACAAGAAGGGAACATTTAGGCATGTGATCTGGGGTCAGGTGGTTGCAGCAATAGTAGGGCCATCTTTAGGGAATTGAGTGTAGAATAGGGTTTCAGACTACTTTCCCTGAAGTTCACATTTTGGCTAGAAGAGGGGTGGAAGATCAAATAACTAATTTACATAGTGGGATAAACAATGGGTCAATCATTGATGCATCTGCGGCTAGCTGCAGATACGTCAGTGGGTCATTAATTGCCATATATAAAACACCTTTTGATGGGTCATCAATTGATGCATCTGCGGCTAGCTGCAGATGCTCCAATTAGTCACTAATTGCCATATGAAAACTCACTCTGATGGGTCACTCTCTAACGCATCTGCGGCTAGCTGCAGGTGCGTCAATTGGTCACTAATTGGAAATGACACTATGTAATTCAGAGGGTTACTCTCCAGGATAGATCACAAAAAAGGGCAGCAGTTCCCCTTATACTATTCTAAATAAGGAATAGTCTAGATAAGGCAATACCAGGGAGTGGCGCCCTGCACCACATATCCCCGGATCAGGATGGGGCTCCATCCAAAAAAGGTAATTTGAGGCCCTCTTAATGGTAAGTGGATGCACACCTGAAACCAATTTAAAACAGCCAATCAATTGTCAGGTGGCCTAATGATAATTGGTGAATAGACTTTGAGGGGTGAGTCATGATGAGTCGCCCAATGATCATCAAGCCAAATTAATTGGATAAAATCATGTATAAATAGAGGCGTCCTGAATGATTTCCCTTAGTTAAAAATGTCATTATCTTCTGCTGCCTGCCGTGTCTGCAAATTGTCTGCCTCCCTACAGGCCGCACTAACTGCTCTTTTTTAAGCCAAGCTTGAGGCCCTTGAACAGGGGGTGGGCTCCAGAGTGGAAAGAGAAGAACACCTATTGGAGGACCTCCCCGAGGATGACCGCAAAGTTGTATGGGCCCTGTTAACGTCCGTAGCCTTTGCCATTGCACCCAGTTGGGTGCATGCTACTGAGGGGCACTGTTATCTTCAGTTAGACAAAGAAGACAAAGGGTTCAAGGTGTCCCAATCTAAAACGCCCAAGCCTTCAGATGCCTCAGGCCCTAATGCTTATGAGGAATCTAGCAGTCAACCTGATCCCAAGGATTGTAGTCCCCTGAGTTGCCCTGCTTCCCTGGCTACCCAGCGTCAGCGTCTCCGTGACCTGGCCTGTGGGGCGGAATTGTCCCTTCAAACCAACAATAAGCAAGCCTTGTGTGATGTGATGGCCCAGGCTGCTCACAACGCAGCTGCCATGCAAGCAGCTTCCAAGGCTCTTGTTGACAAGCAGCAGCTCACAGCTCTGGAGGCAGCGGATTTTTTGGGTGCAGATAACCCCGTTGAGGACACCCTGGTCCCTCAGGTAGCCATTAAAGAGACCTTTGTCAACATGGGGCTGGACAATGTGGTCATAACCCACCATGCTCCTGATTGCTCTGAGCAATTCCTTGGTCCTTACAACCAGCTAGCCATTAATGCTGTCCACCTAGATGAACAATCCAAGAACAACTATTGGGAGGTTAGGGCCGCCCTTCAGGTCAAGCCAATGGCCTGCATTCTAGAACTGGTCCAGAACAAGGATTCTGTGTGGTTTAGAAATTCTTCAGTGAACACCTATTTGTGTGTGCCTCCTGTGGGGCGCCTTCCTTTTTCAAATCTCATTGACATTGCACAGCTTGAGCTGGGATGTCAGGTAGCCCAACCTGTCACCTCTTGGGTGAGTCACTTGGTGGAGAACGCCATGGCTATTGACACCTGTCACACCCTCTCCTTTACGTTGTCTGAGTTCAGCCAGTTGGTTACCACCCGTTGCTGCAAAATGGCGGACGTCACCTTTGCCAGAAACGCCTTGATCTTGGCGGTGGAGGCTTGGGGGTGAAGCGGGACATTTTCCCCATTCTTTTGTACCATGGGTTTGATGGGGCCTCTCAGAGCCAGTGGTACCGCCTATTTGCCAACTGGGTTGGGGAATTGGATCCCAACTTGTATCACCAGCAGGTACAAGCTCTTGTCACTCTGGGCTTGTCCTTCAACCTTTCTAATTGCGCTAAACTGTCCCGCAAGAAGGTGGCCACTGCCATCAATGACATGCAAGCCCAGCTCACTACAGGTTGCCCTGCCAAGGGATTTGAGCCGTACAAATACATGATTCAAGACGCGCTCAATCTGGCCACCATCTACACCAGCCATATTCCTCCCAAGAAGTGCTGCATGTACAATTGGATTCTGCAGGCTCCAATCAGCAACTGTGTATCTGCCTATGATGATGACTGTATGTTTCCTTTCTTTGTGGCTGCCAAGGTCACTAATCACTACATGGGGTTCATGACCTCTCATCCGCTTCAGGAATAAATCCTTTTGCTTCTTCCATATTTTTTTATTTTTTTATTTTATATTTATTTATTCATTGTCATTTTTTTCTTCTGGGATAAATCCCTTTTTAATTATGCAGACTATACCAACAATTGGTCTCTTCAGCCTGATCCTATGAAGGGGTAGTAGGATACCTTGCTTCATCAATTTTCTATATTCCTACATAATGTTTCCTCTGCTGCCCTATATATAAGAGATAATAGCAAGGCCAGCAGGGGTTGTGTAAAGCCGCATGGCTTTACTGAGGGTTGCCCATGTAGGCATAAGTTGGCAAGGGGCAAGGAGACTCCTTGTCAACTACAGGGACTGCTTTCATGAACTTGGCATGTACTAGCTGGTAAGTTTGACCAGAGGCAATATGTCAAACTGTATATGCATCAAAGCTACTTTTCTCAATTACCACAAACAGACCTGAGAATATTGGGATGATCTTGTGGGGACAGCTAGAATTCCAAGCCCTGGAGACAAGTATGTGCTGGCCAATCTCAAAAGAAGCCAGCTTGGGACAATGCTTTATGTTGCAGGCAAACACAGCACGCCAATTTGTCCCCATAGTGTTATATGCTTCATGATGCAGAGTTATTAGCCCTTTGGTGAGGGGTCTCAGGTGGTCATCAGGGGGTCTGCCTGGATCCAATTGATAAGTTGCCAGGAGACCTGGTAGGGAGGGTTGTTGCCCATAAACAATCTGGAAAGGGGAACAACCAGTAGCGGTATGATTAGTTACTTGGTACGCCATAAGTGCCAAGGGAACTAAAGTATCCCAAGACAAGCCTGAATCTGCCATGAGCTTTTTGAGGATAGTCTTGAGGGTTCTATTGACTTGTTCAACTGAGCCATTTGTTTCTGTGTAATACGGAGTAGATTTTTTATCCTTAATTCCCATGACCTTGTTTAATTCAGTCAGAAGCTTGCTGGTAAAGTTGGTTCCATTATTTGTCAAGATGATGTGTGGACAGCCATGATTGACAATGATATGTGATAGAACAAATTGGGTGGTGTGCTTGGCTGTAGGGGCAGGAATAGCCTTGGCTTTAACCCATTTGCTGAAATGGTCAATGGCTACAATAAGATATCTATTCCCATGACTAGTCTTATTTGGGCCTACTGGCCCTACCACATCAATACTAACCATGTGAAACGTGTGGGTAGGGGGATGCTGTCTATAGCTAGTGGTCTTGGGTAGGGGGCAATACTTGGAGCAAGTCATGCAACTTTGACAATATTCTAATACATCAATGTACATACCTTCCCAATAACAATGTGATGCAAGTGTTGCCATCATGCGTTTTTTGCCTGCATGCCTAGTAGCTAGGCTATGAAATTGCTGTAATATGACTAGCTGCCAAGAGGGACAAATGTACGGCAGTTGATGTCCATTGACTTCCTTATATAGACAGCTGTCTCTAATTTTGGTGTTATGAGCAAGTTTGACTAGGGTTTTCTGAGCCTCAGGAGGAATACTATCCCATTTGGAGGGAAAAGGAATGAGATCAAACAGGGTGTCTCCTTCAGGGGCAAGGGCTGCTACTAGTGGAAGTCTAGATAATCCATCAGTGTATGTGTGCTTGGCTCCAGGGCGGTGTACAAATTTGTAGTTGTATGCCTGCAATCTCACTGCCCAGTGAGCCAGTCTCCCTTTGGTGTCCTTTAGATTAGCTAGTCACTTCAGGGAGGAATGATCAGTCACAACCTTAAAGTGGGGCCCATACAGGTAGGGATGGCACTCTTCAATACCATATAGGACTGCTAGGCACTCTTGTTCAGTTACTAAGTAGTTTTGTTCATGGACAAGCAGGTTTCTAGAGAAATATCTAACAGGGTGATTGTGGCCTTAATCATCCAATTGCGCGAGGACCACTCCTACTGCTGCTAAGCTGGCATCTGTGTACATAATGAACTCTTTAGAGAAGCTGGGATATGCCAGAACTGGGGATTCAACTAAAGCTTGCTTGAGCGCCTCAAACCCAATTTGGCAACCATGGTCCCATACAAATTCTACATCCTTTTTTAGGAGGCAAAAAAGGGGTTGGGCTAAATTAGTGAATGCTTCTAAAAAAACGGCAATAGTAACCATCCATGCTGAGGAAGCATTGTAGGTCCTTGAGGGTGGTGGGGGCAGCAAGTTTGGAGATAGCTTTTACCTTGGCTAGGATAGGGGCAAAGCCTTTCTTATTGATGACATGGCCTAGGAACTCAAGGTTTTCCTTAAAGAATTGACACTTCTTTGGCTTGAGTTTCATCCCTATCTTGTCTAGCCTGATGAAGACCTACTCTAAGTCTCTAAGATGATCCTCAAAGCTTTTTAAGTACACGTTGATGTTGTCCAAATATACAAGGACACAGATGGACTTTAGGTCGCGGAAGGTGGTGCCCATTAGCCTTTGGAAGGTGGCTGGGGCGTTGGCTAGTCCTTGCGGCATCCGGGTTGGTTGGTACAGACCATCTCTAGTCACAATGGCACATTTCTCCTGGTCTTCAACTTCCATAGGTATCTGCCAGTAGCCTGCTACAAGATCCATGGATGAGAAGAACTGAGTGCCTCCTAGCTTGTCCAGGGTGTCATCAATCTGAGGTAAGGGATACCTATCTTTCTTGGAGATGGCGTTCAACTTCCTGTAGTTGATTACCACTTGATTGGTTCCATCTTTCTTTTTTAACAGGAGCAAAGGACTGGCCCAGGGACTATTGGATGGTATTAAGAGAACTCCTTCCAATAGTTTGTCAACTTCCTATTGGATTATTCAATTAGCCACGGGGGATTGACGGTACGCGGTCTGGAATAGGGGCTGTGCTTCCCCTGTGTTGACTTTATGGAAGCAGTTATTGGCGCAACCCAGCTTGGCGTCAGAGTTGGCAAAAAGGTGCTTGTACTTCTTGGTGAGCTCCAGAAACTGTTCCTTCTGTTGTGATTCTATGTCCCCAATTTGTTTGTTTTGTAGGATAGGTGCTATTAGGTTGTGACCAGGGTTTGGTAATCCTAGCTCATACAGCAATCCAATGGAAGTGGCAGAGGAAATAGATTTATTTGAGGCAATTTTTAGGAAGGCTACCCCAGAGTTGCAACTGATTTCTAGAGTAGAGGAGTGAGGATTGGCCACCAGGATAGTGAGCTCATTGGTGGTCTCCCCTGGGATGAGATGGGTTGCAACCGTGGGCAGCCAGGGACGTGGAAACCCTAGTGCCAATATTTCCCCATGCAACCCTTTAGGTATGCGTACCTTGAAACCTGTTCCTATGATGGCTTGGGATTTAGGAGGGATACTTACACTGTCCTTTGACCAAATCTGGATAGGGTTGTTGTAGCAAACGATGGTTGGTAGCTTGCTTATTCAGGTCAAGATGGTTTCATAGGAGATCCCTATCATCCCAGATGGGCAGGCTAGCAGGATGCATCCTCTAGGGTTCATGCCTTTGGGAGGGACTCTAGGCCGGCCATCTGGTGTCAGGAGGAGGAATTCCTGGCCTAGGAGGTGAAACTTAACATTCTTGTGATCTATGGTGGTCCCAAACTGGTTCATAAGGAGGAACCAATCAATACATTGTAGTTCTTGGCTTCCAGGACTATGGCCGGGAAGGTGACCACAGTATCCTTGAACTTCAAAGGGACTGATGAGTACGCGCCTTTGGATCTAGAAGGATTGTTGCCTGCTGTACTAAAAGTTCTACTGCACTTGACGTCTGGTGGATAACAATGCCTACAAGTGAATTGGGAGGATAGGATTAAGGTTGGTGTGCTGCTATCCAGGACAGCACAAATTAGGACGCCAAATACCTCAGTTTGTACCCATGTGCTTGAACCAACCAAGAGGCCATTTCTGCCTTCTACCCGGCAGACAAGGGGGGTCTTTTTTCCAGCTCTTTGATGGCTTTCTGTAGGATGGGAAGGATGTGGAAAAATATCACTTGACAGGGTAGTGATCACAGTTTTTGAAAGGGCTTCAGTTATGTTGCTGATAGTGGGGTGGGTTTTCTGGAGGTTCTGAGCCTGGAGGATGTATGGCAAGGCGGAATTGACCTTCAAGGGGTTTATTTTGTGGGGGGGTACTTCCTTGTGGGTAGAGGTTTTGTGTGTGTGTGATTGGCCACAGCCATTATTAAGGAGTCAGGGCTAAGGAGATCAGGAGAGACTTTTTTACTAGGTGGAGACACACTGGTTCAGTGTGCTCTACTTAGTAGTTTTTTTTGGCTCTTCCAAGGCACTATTCTCTTGCAATGTGTTGGGCAAGGCGTGTACAATGGGATTTGAGTTTTCAGGCTCTTCTTTCACTTCTAGTTGGCGGTGTGGGCAGTTCCTTGCAAAGTTTCCTTTCTGTCCACACTTAAAGCAATCTTGCTCTTCCATAGGTTGTCTTTCCGCATAGAGAACTCTGTCATCATCCTCTTCATATTCCTCCACCATGTTCATTACCCGGCAGGATGGATACATAGGGCGTGGTGCCTGGCATAAGGTATGTTGTTGGAGGGAGGCGGCTATGTGAAGCACTGCTTGGGTTGAAGTAGGTGTCATTAGCTGTGGGTGTAAGACAGACAAGTGTGAGAAGGGGCAGATTGCATGGAGAAGAGCTGTTGCTGCTTCTCAGGGAGTCAGGAAGTTGATAGACATTAGGGTTTGAGCCTCAACCCTAAATCTTCTACCAAATTCTGGGAGAGACTCATCTTTCTTCATAGAGATAGTCAAGAAATTGGCCTTCTTGTCCTCTAGCTGTTTGGGGGAACCATAGGTATATTCAAGGATATTTTTAATTTCATTGTAAGACCCCTTCCCTCCACTAAGAGAGGCAACCACGGTGGAGTAGCAGTTTTGTTCAGACTATTCAACAGTTTAGCGCGGGTAACTGGCTCTGGGCTATCCCCGGTCATAATCTCAAACCCTTTGAGAAAGACATGAATATTGATGAGTCCTCCTGGTTTGAACTTGGTGTTTAGCTTGAGACTGGGGCCAGAGCTTGCACAAGAGTCTCATGAAGGCAGGCCAGGGTTGGAAGAGGCTGGTCCTGGAGGTCTGTAGAGCAGTCCTGGGGGCCAGGCGGCAGCCCTGGTGATCCTGAGGGTTGACCTGGTGGGGGTCCCAGTGGCCCTGGGTGTCACAGTAGATTCCATAATGCCAGGTATTGTCCATCCAAGTAAGAAGGCATGAAAGGCCGGAAAACCTGTATCAAAATTGACTGAGTTAACAGATTTAAACCAAACACTCAATTGAAAATGGGTCACAGCTGCTCCAGTATGCCAGCTGAAACCAGCTCCCCCCTTGTAAACTGACATTGATAAATTAACGTAATATGAGGGTCACCCAATATAAGCTCATTAATTGGAATGGTTGTCAGAAACTGGTCATACAAGGTTTCTTTGCAACCTGGACTAGATACTTACTTGAAGATGCCAAAGAAATAAGATATCAAGACTCAGGTGGTATTGCTTAGTTGATTTTTCTGATATATATTGAATAATTTTCCCTGTTTCAACTCTAAGAGTTGAGTCCTCCTAAATTTACTCAATAAAAATCAATTATCCCAAGTCCTAATTTTAAATTTTAAAATGCATCCTGTGCTTGGGTTGTTGCGGTATATCCCGTACAATCTGATTCTAAACAGAATCATTTCAGGAAGATGGGGCCCAGCATTGGGAACTTTGTCGTTGGCGCCGCAAAATGTTAATTTCATGCCAGCCAATTTTGTAGCTCCTCCCTCAATTCCTGAAGATGAAAATTGGGTCACTTCTCAATGCCTAGAATTCTACGCTGAAGATGCATTGATGCTTTCCCAGGTCATTTATCTTGGTTTACTCTGGTTAGGATATATTGTTCTACTTAATCCTGGAGTTACAATTGGAAAATTCACAAAAAGATATCTGAAGCCGTGTTGGTGGTTAATCATCAATTCTATGTAGATTTGGGTGGTTATTCCCCATCATTTAGAAACGGCATCATATTATCCAGTTATTTCTGTCACATTACTCAACTCTTCTACGTCTGAGTTTTTGGAAGCAGTTTGGCATTAATTTGTGTTTCTTTTCTCCTGCTCTGTTGAGATATCTGCGTTTACCATGTTTATTTGCATCAGTTCATTTCTGAGTTTTCAGTTTGGGCTTTTCTTTAATTTTTGGTTTCCATCTCCAGCTGCAGTTGTAGAGACTGGATTCTCTGTTTCCGATTTCCATTGCGTCATGTCATTTTGGCGTCCAGATTATTTTCCTGCTTCACCCACTGATGAAATCTCGCATGAAGTTTTGTCAGCTTTATCATTTTATTCCGGCTCTAACCTTAGTCACAAATCCCAAGTTTACCATGTGATGACAAAGGTTTCCAAAGATGCTTGAGAATGGTTGTTGTCCGCGGTGGAGCGCAATCCACGTGTTTTAACTGATAGTGCATCTCTATATCCTTTGTTAAAAAATTTGTGTGTATCTATTGAGGAGCTCAAAGTATATTGTAAGCTGTACGCCTTCTGTCAGGGTACAACTCTGCTTTTGGTATTCCTTCCTCAGTTTCTTACCTACTGCCGTAAAATTGATGTTCCTGAGGTGAACAAACTCTCAGTGTTGTGGTTAGCAGTTGACCAGACTGCCCAGGATTTGGCGGTTTGGGATTCCCTGTTAACCACAACTGAGGCCCTAGTAAGCCAAATTCTTTCTCTGGTCTCAAATCCATCCACTTCCAAACAAGGTACGTTGGTAATTGAGGACAAACCCGCAGCGCGCTCTTGGTTTTCTGGTCCTAGTTTGGTGGCAGCTTCTTCCAGCCAAAGCCAGGATTGTTCTTCTTGTAGCTCTTCTCAGCTGCGATTGGAGGTGGTGAACAAACCCATCCATGTGACTGAAGCCCCTGTAGTGTCCAGTCCTAATAGCTTTTTGGCAATGCTTCAGCACGTCATACCTATCAAGCCTTCCAAGGTTATGTCTGAAGAGTTGCCTCTTGTGCCCATTGATTGTAACTATCCTGTTCTTCCTGCCAATTTTTAAGAAATGATTGAGCAATACTTCCAGGAGCATCCTGCCTCCTTAGCCGCCGTCTGTACTACCAAGGAGAAGCAAACTCCTGCTGAGATTGCAACCTTTGCTGCCAATAAATCTACTTCTGGTTACTTCTTGTTTTATGGTAACATAGATTATGGTCAAACTATCTATTGGCCGGCCATTTTATTGGATACAGGTGCTTCTGAGAACTTTATGAGTGTGGTGACTGCAGACTTGCTATAGCTCAAGTACCACCCAGGAATGCTTGTTAGGGGTGGAAACTGTCAAACGTTCCCCTCCTTCCAGCTGAAGAAGCCAGTTACTTTTGTAGTTGCAGGTCAGTCCTTTACTGCAAGGTTTTCTGTTTGCTCTACCCTGATGTATCCTATCATTTTGGGGGTAAGTTGGTGGAGAGATCATAATATATTGACCTTACTGGAGAAAAATGAGCTACAGGTGGAACACTCTTTGGGTATAACCATTTGTATTCTGCTGTTGGATATGTCTGAATTAGAGCAATCATCACAGATAATACATTCAGTGTCTATCCCTGTCCCCGCAAGTTCAGATTTACCGGCATGCTTGCAACCCTGATCTGCGGCATTTGACGCCACCAGAGGCGAAGTCCTTCCCAAGCACACTCAGTTTGACTTTGACTTTAAGGTTACTGTCAATCTGATTTGCATTGCATCTCCTATTTACCCTTTAACATTGAAGGAAGACGCATGTTTGGAAGAATGGACTCACAACATGTTGGCAAAAGGCTACATTTTCAAGAAGGCTTTGCCAATCTCCTCTCTGTTATTGTTTGTTCAGAAGTCTGATGGGTCACTTTGTCCTTGTGTCAATTACGGGAATTTGAACAACATTATGATTCCGGATCCTTATCATTTACCTCTCAAAGCACAGATCTCTAGATGTGTTGAGAAGGCCAAGGTATTCTCAAAACTTGATCTGTTGAATGCTTTCAATCAAATCAGGATTGCAGAAGGAATGAAATGGTTAACAGCATTCAGAACCAAGAAGGGTATCTTCCAGTTCTGCGTAATGCCTTTTGGATTAAAGAATGCCCCAGCTTGCTTTCAGCAGTTGATTGATTCAGTCTTGGGAGATCTCCTAGGTGTTTGTGTCATCACATATATGGATGAAATCTTGGTGTTTTCTCCGGATGAAGAGTCCCATAAGGCCCACTTGTTGGCAGTTGTAGAGCGCATTCTCCAAGCAAACTTGATTATCAAAAGGAGTAAGTGTGAATTCTTTAAACATAAGGTTACCTTTCTGGGTAATATTATCTTTGAGGATGGCCACACCATTGCCCCTGACAAGGAAGCTGTGGTTTGAGAGTATGCTACGCCTGTGACGGTATCCCAACTTTGTAGTTTTCTGGGTACATGTACATTCTTGAAGAAATTCACCCCCCACTTGTCTGAGGTGGCCGCCCCTTTATATTCAGCTAGTGGGAAGACAACTTTAGTCTGGACGCCTGAGTGTGCAAGTGCCTTCTCAGCAGTCAAGGCTCTTTTGTTGTCCTCACCAGTGTTAAGACATGTGGATCCTGAGCTTTCTTTTGTTGTTTCCACCAATGCATCTAAATACGCTGTGGCTGGTGTGCTGTTGCAAACAGCTAGTGACAGGATTGAGAGACCTGTAGAGTATTTCTCCCGGAAGATGGAGGCTCAAGAACGCAACTACATGATTTACGACAAGGAATCGTTGGCTTTAGTGGAATTTTTAAAGCATTGGCACCACCATCTCATGTCAGCACGTCATCCATTTGTAGTAAAAACTGACCACAAAGCTCTTCTATATTATTGACAACCCAGGGTTTTGTTGGGTTGCCAATCCAGATAGCATGGTGATCTGACAAGATACAAGTTCTGCTACAAGTTTATTAAGGGATCTGACAATCACTTGGCCAATGCCCTGAGCAGGAATCCCTCCCATCTCCCAGATGCTAGTATGGACACCGAGTTTAACACACATACTATGATTCCAGACAAGGCTGTGGTGCCTTTTGTATTGCCTCCACTGGCTACGTTGGCTACCATGTCTTTAGCTGAGGGTGCAGACCTGGACTTGTATTCCAAGGTTAAGTTTCTGCAACCTTTGTCCAAGGGTTATGATAGGCTATTGGAGCTAGCATGTGCAAACCCAGTAGGTCAGCCTCAGGGCTATCATAAGATTGGTCCAGTCCTATATCATCAAGGTCGCTTGTGGGTCCCTGAAGGCACTATTTGGGATGAAATCATGGAGGCTAATCATACCTGTCCAACAGCTGGTCATCCAGGGAAAAACAAAACAGTGGAACTTATCCGCCGCCAGTTTTCCTGGAAAGGTTTGACTGTGCAGGTAGCCGCTTTTGTTTGAGATTGCCTGGTATGTGTTTGATCCAAGGCCAGTCAGAATAAGACTACTGGTTTACTGGTCCCACTTCAGCCTGCTGCCGGTCCTTGGACGTCTGTGTTGGTGGATTTCATTGGCAAGCTTCCCAATTCCAATGGGTTTAACACAATCATGGTAGTAGTTGATTGTTTCACAAAGATGGCACACTTTGTACCTTGCTCAACCACAATTACTTCAGTGGAAACCGCTAGGTTATTTGTGAACAGAATCTTCTCTCTACATGGCATCCCAATGGAGATTGTAAGTGACTGTGGTCCTCAATTTATTGCTCAGTTCTGGGAAGCTTTTACTGGAATCCTTGGTATCAAATTGTGCCGCTCTACTGCTTTCCACCCCCAGTCCAATGGACAAACAGAGAGGGTAAACCAAAGTTTGGAGGTCTACCTACGTTGCTACACCAATGCGCAACAAGATGACTGGTGTGATAATCTACCCATGGCAGAGTTCACATATAATAACGCCCTGCACACGTCAACTCAAGTATTGCCATTTTATGCCAATGTGGGTTACAATCCCTCTTCCAACATGGGTCCTTGTTTGGTTAGCAACGTGGAAGCTGCAACTGATCAAGCCGCTGAATTGAAGCAGGTCCATCAGGAGCTCCAAGTTACTCTTGCCGCCGCCGTGACAACTTACAAGGAATACGCAGATTGCAAGCGCCAGGAAGGTCCAACTTACAGGCCAGGTGATCTAGTCATGGTCAATGCTCGCAATATGAAACTTAAAGTTCCATGTTGTAAATTGGGTCCCAAGCAAGTTGGCCCCTTCAAGGTGGAACGTCAGATTGGTCCCTCTGCCTATCAGCTGGATTTACCTCCTGCTTTCAAGATTTTCCACACCTTCCATGAATGTCTCCTTACTCCCTTCAAAGGAACAGAGATCCCCTCTTCCCAACCCATTCTTGTGGAAGGAGAACCTGAGTACAAGTTAAATTGTATTCTAGCTTCCCGCAAGAATTGTTGCCGTTTGGAATATTTGGTATCTTGGAAAGGTTATCCTGATTCTGAAAACTCCTGGGTTCCCCACTACAATTGTTCAAATTCCTCTGATCTGATCCACAAGTTCTACAAGCGCAATCCCACTGCTATTGGACACCCTGAACTTACCCTCGCCGCAATGAAACTCCCACCTGCCCATAAGAATTTCTCTTTATCCCATCTCCCAGATGGTGGTATTGTGCCCAGGGCTAAAGCAGAGGGTAATGTCACGGTAAGTTCCATAATGCCGGGTATTGTCCGTCCAAGTAAGAAGGCACGGAAGGCCGGAAAACCTGTATCAAAATTGACCAAGTTAACAGATTTAAACCAAACAGTCAATTGAAAATGGGTCACAGCTGCTCCAGTATGCCAGCTGAAACCAGCTCCCCCTTGTAAACTGACGTTGATAAATCAACGTAATATGAGGGTCACCCAATATAAGCTCATTAATTGGAATGGTTGTCAGAAACTGGTCACACAAGGGTTCTTTGCAACCTGGACTAGATACTTACTTGAAGATGCCAAAGAAATAGGAGATCAAGACTCAGGTGGTATTGCTTAGTCAATTTTTCTGATATATATTGAATAATTTTCCCTGTTTCAACTCTAAGAGTTGAGTCCTCCTAAATTTACTCAATAAAAATCAATTATCCCAAGTTCTAATTTTAAATTTTAAAATGCATCCTGTGCTTGGGTTGTTGCGGTATATCCCGTACAATCTGATTCTAAACAGAATCATTTCAGGAAGATGGGGCCCAGCATTGGGAACTTTGTTGTTGGCGCCGCAAAATGTTAATTTCATGCCAGCCAATTTTGTAGCTCCTCCCTCCATTCCTGAAGATGAAAATTGGGTCACTTCTCAATGCCCAGAATTCTACGCTGAAGATGCATTGATGCTTTCCCAGGTCATTTATCTTGGTTTACTCTGGTTAGGATTGATTGTTCTACTTAATCCTGGAGTTACAATTGGAAAATTCACAAAAAAATATCTGAAGCCGCGTTGGTGGTTAATCATCAATTCTATGTGGATTTGGGTGGTTATTCCCCATCATTTAGAAACAGCATCATATTATCCAGTTATTTCTGTCACACTGGGGGTCCTCCAGAGAAAGCTCTAGGATAGCCTTGAGGTGGAAGCAATGGCCCAGCAGGGGTGTAAGCCCCATAGGGGTAACTCAGCTGAAAGAAAGACCCCTCTTGCGGATATGGTTGGGGGTTAGGGCCTGAGTATCTGGAAGGGGTAGCCACCAAGGGTATTATTGAGGATGTGAGTGTCCAGGATTTGGAGGGGTTCCCAGTGTGCGGTTGCAGGGCCTCCCCAGGATCATTAGCAGGGGCCGGTGATGGAGTGTCAGGGAGATGTTCCCTGGGAGTTTGATTGGCGGCAGTTGGTACTGAGGTGGGGCCAGGGGTCAAGATGTCCAGGATAGGCGGGAAGGAGGTTGACATTGGGGCAGGGACCCCTTGGGTAGCCCGGGGGAAACTTCAATATGTCTCTCCAGCCAGTTGAGTACTGAACAAGGCTGTTGTGGTTTCTATTGATTCAAGAACAGAACACACTACTTCTTCTGAGGCCAAGGCAGAGGCAGATGTTGGGCTTGGTTGAGTACTAACTGATCCCCCTAGGTTCATTGAGTCAAATCTTTTGGTCAGGTTGGAGATCAGCAACTGTAGGCTAGTGTCCTTCTCCTTAAGAGTGGAGAGTTCCTTGTTGTAAGTGGAGGAATGGGTTTCCTGCTTCTGAGTCAAGATGGTCAGCTTCTGTTGGACACACTTAAGTTGGATTGTCAATTGTTGGATGAGGCCAAGGTGTTTGGTCTGATTGGCCTCAGTTTCTGCTTTGACGGCAACCTGGTCCAACTGGAGCGCTTGTACCTTAGCATAGGTTGTGTCTTCATCAGTTCCCACAACGTCCAGGTCTTCCTGGGTTTGCACAAGATCATGGTGAAGTAGGTCAAGGTTGTTCTTCAGGACCTCTAGGTCATCCTGAGTCTGATTGACTCTAGACGCGGCATTCCCAGCCCATTGGTTGCAAGCCTCTTGGATATCTGTTAGCTGGGACTGAATGTCACTGATGTCTACTTCATGTTGGTTGGAGTGGCCTTTAAGGTTGGCCACTTCTTCAAACAAGGGTCGAATCCCTTTCTGGGAAAAGGAGGAATGGTCTTTGGTTATCTGTCAAGCAATAGTTACAGTGTCTGAGTGCATGGCTCCCAGAACCTCATGTTTGTGTCTGATCTGGTGAAGTCAGTCTTGGATGGGGTTTACCACTGCCTCAGTATAGTCCCTTAGTTGGTTCAGGGCCGTGATGGACTGTTCACTGCTGATACGTTGTTGCTCCAGCCAATTTACCAGAGCATTTACCATAGGATGGTTAAATTGGATCAGATAGGCCTTGATCCTCCTGGTGTTGTCTATAGCAGTGGAGGTGAGAACATCCCCATTCTCACTCAGAAACTGGCAGACAAGTTCCATATCTGATATGGTGGGGTCATCAGAGGGGCCAGGGCAGGCAACTTGATGCATTGGGAGGGGGAGCACTGGGGACGTATTGGTAAGATGGAGGAGCAGTGGGGACAGGAAGATGCTCTATACATGAGACAAACAGGGCACGGGAGCTAGTTTTTTTGAGGGTCTGACGTCTACAGGGGAGGGGGCGCAGGATTTCCAGACAGAGCCCTAGGGTGGCAATGGTCTCCACTTGATGTAGATGACCAGGATAAAGTCTGAGGAAGATTGGCAGGAGGTTCTTCATCTACCTCAAAGAAGTCCTCTGTGGGGTCCTTGTCTGAGGCAGGGGAGGGGCTTTGCGGACAGACTGAGGCTGAGTGTTGTCTTAGGGGCTCAACAGCTTGGGGAACAGAAGGGACAGGGGCAGGCGGGCGAGTTCTAGGCTGGGCTTGTGGGGGAAGGTCAGAGATTGGGGCAGCAGGTTCCTCAACCTCTATAGGCAGTTGGGGAGATCCTGTGCTAGGGGCAACTTGACCCTCAGGGTGGGATACTTTGGTGGGAGTTGAGACTTGATCAGTGATACAGGGCCAGCCCTGGCCTCTGCGTGCCAGAGTTAAGCAGGCAGGGTGCAGGGGGCTGGTGTTGCGTTGAGCGTAGTTGGCAGTGGAACGGCGTGGGCGGCCCTTGGTTTTGGAGTCACAGGTTTAGTCCCTGGACTAGAGGTCTCCGGCAGCAGTGCAAAGGGCAGTGGTGGATACCCCTGTATGAGCACCAGAAAATGTGGTGCTCAAGGGTTGTAGGAATGGTTTGAGAGTAGCTGAGAAACTGGAAACACAACAGGGCTAATATCTTCTTACTCAACAGAACCTCTATTGGTGGGCTCTGCAAGTAGTCTAAGATTTGTAAGTCAATTGTTATGTTTCTATGGTGAATGATTCTGTTTATTGGGGACCTCTTAGGGTCTTTTTATACTTGGAGGAAGAGGAGGGAAAAGAAAAAGTGAGTCATGCTGACTAGGGTCTAGACTGTCAGGCAATGAGCCTATTCTTAGAGGGCTGAAACATTTTGGAGAATATTCAGAGGGAAAGGGGTTAGATTGGACAAGAAGGGAACATTTAGGCATGTGATCTGGAGTCAGGTGGTTGCAGCAATAGTAGGGCCATCTTTAGGGAATTGAGTGTATAATAGGGTTTCAGACTACTTTTCCTGAAGTTCACATTTTGGCTAGAAGAGGGGTGGAAGATCAAATAACTAATTTACATAGTGGGATAAACAATGGGTCAATCATTGATGCATCTGCGGCTAGCTGCAGATGCTCCAATTAGTCACTAATTGCCATATGAAAACTCACTCTGATGGGTCACTCTCTAACACATCTGCGGCTAGCTGCAGGTGCGTCAATTGGTCACTAATTGGAATTGACACTATGTAATTCAGAGGGTTACTCTCCAGGATAGATTACAAAAAAGGGCAGCAGTTCCCCTGATACTTTTCTAAATAAGGAATCAGTCTAGATAAGGCAATACCAGGGAGTGGCGCCCTGCACCACACAGGCCAAACCAAAGAAATCAGCCGCCAAATGGAGTAGTAATCAAGGTGCCTAATAGAGGCAACAAGACTTCAACCATTAGCTTTATGAGCTTGAAGTCTACACTGGTGGTCAATCAAGAGCAATCCCCAGAAGGAGGCACGGGCCCATGGCCCAGCCCCATGACCACAACTCTAGAGCAAGATAATTAAGTAGCCAAATTGAGATCTCTGACTAATAAACAAACTCCAGGACCAAGTGCCATTTTGCTGCTCCTACACCCAAGCCTTCTGGCCACCTGCTTGCATTTTCCCCAATATTTTGATGAAGCTCTTATGGGGAATACTAATTTTGGAGGCTGAATGCTTTATATGCCTATAGATTCTGTGCTCCAAACTTATTTCTATTTTTGAATAAAGGTTATGTTATTTTGCTTATACAGCTACTTCCTTATTCTTTCTTTGCCATCTATCAAATCAGTCAAGATCATTCAGTCCTCCTGCCCCTCTACCTGCAGATTCCTGTCCTCCAGGTGTTTCCTTTGGTCCTGTCTACTTCACAGAGTACCCTCTGAAACCCAAATATAGTTATTGCACCCCAGAAAAGATCCTCAAACTAGATCATTTGCCCTGCATACAATCTGCAGTTAGATACAGCCATCAAGGCCCATGGATATTATCAACACCCAAGTTGTTTAGAAGGAAATTCAATTACCTCCCTGCTTACAACCTGCCTATGGAGCCGCCTGTGACACCAAGCCTATGCCCGCCTCCTCACCTGACCTCCCAACCAATCACACTGGCAAGCTATTTGGGATTATGTACATCACTCTCACAGGGGTGATTGACACTATAATCCCAGCCGCTGGCCCGTAGTGCTGGGTGGGGAAGTCCTTCTTCTACCTCTTTAAGTTAGCTCCTCTTCTTTGGTGTGCTTTACCTGTAAAAACCCTGGTCCAAGTGATCCCTAAAACTGAAAGGACATCCACCCAAGACTGAATCCCTGAAAGCTTGGGTTCTAGATTGACCACAGGTTGGCAAGCTAATTGGAAGCACAGGCAGCTTTTTTTAAAAAGGCTCATTTTACAAAGTTGAACTGGGAAGAATGACAGGGACATGTATTAGCCAAATCAATTTTTAAAGACAGCAGAAAATAAATCCAACTCTGATTGGTTGGCTCTTTGTACTTGTAATCTTCTTAAATCCACTTGATTGTAGCACTACAAAAAATATCATAAAATATATATTAAATCAGCTGTATTAAGCTTGGGTTATTATTAAAGTCAAATATCTGTCAAGTATATACTTCTTAGAAGTATAATAAAAGAGATAAAGGGGTAAATTTTAAGAAGATAATGATACTTTATTGGATATGAATATAGAATAATATATAGTATCATGACAAGTCACATGTTGTCCATGTTGTCATGGAGGTCATGGGGCTTATCTGAGTAATGTTCCTCTTGAGTCACAAGGCTTAATAAAGTTGTGTTCCATTTAGGACCTGGATTGAATTATCTCCGTCATAGATGGTTAACTGATAATGATGCCACCAGTTTATTGACTGGGCGGTGAATTGTTTGGTGAGCCATTTGGTGATTTACTTGGGTGTTAATTCCCTGAGAGGGAGTAATCAAAGATGTTGCAACATTACAATCATTTTATTTCTGCCCTTCACAAACTTCCCTCCTTTCCCCCACTTGACTGGCCAATTTTATCTATTTTAACGGTTAGTTTCAAGTTCAAAGCTTACTTTTGCTTCCTGAACAATTCACAAACCACAGACCTATACGCTAGATTAGTTTAATTAAGTCCAAAGTTAATTACCTTTTTGCTTTTGCTTGCTTACAACAGCACTTTTGGACCAGGCTTTTCCCGCTCTTCCACCATCTTTTGCTTTTCCCAAAGGTTACTAAGCAGCCACCGCTCTCCTTGCTGTCACCTTTACCTTGGTGTCTAACTTTTTAAAGTTAATTTGCAGGAAAAATGTGCTTTTGTTTTGTTTTTTCAACACCAAGTCACCTAACCAATCTTGGTTAGACTTCTCACCTCAATTCTGCACCTCAAAAACCAAGTAAAATAAAAAAGGCTTGATTTTTCAATCTTAACAATAAGTTGAGATTGTTTGACTTGCACCCCAAAAAGGTACTTGTTAGGTTTTGTGGCTTGTGTTTTCCCTTTAAATTCTTTTATCTTAGTTCAATCTTAGCTCATGATTCATTTTGATTTTCTTCTTCATCAGTTAGGTAGCTTTTACAGTAACACTAAAAACTTAATTATTGATTGTTTTAATCCTCCTGCTAGTGCAGACCATTTTCCAGACTTAGAAATTGACTTTTCAACTAAATTGTCAGTCATTAAGACTGGCTCTATTTTATTTTCCTAGGGTTAATAAATTGTCTTAGTCCTTATTTTACTACCTATAAGCTCTTAAGAGCCTTGGTTCAGTTACTATTGCAAACTTTGCTCACCTTTCTATATTTAACAAATATAAACATTCTTGGGTTAAAGGCTCTAGTTTATAAAAATTTGCCCCAAGCCTTCAGACCTTACACTTTGGGGGTCATGTTCAAACGGGGCCTACTTGCACCAGGGTTTTGATTGTTCCAGGGTTGGCCAGTGTGGTATCCTTGTGGTTGGCTGAATTACATGCCTCTGGAGATAGCCAGGAGCTCATCTTTGGGGAGGCCACATTGGTGGTGTTTCATTAGGCTGGTGTGGTGTGGGTTTAAGCCATTTCTGAAATGCAGACCTGATATGCCGTCAGGAATCTTGGCTGCCTCTGTAAGGCGTAGGAATTGTTGTATTTAGGTCTCCAGGTTGTCCCTTCCTTGGGCCAGGCAGATGAGACCCATGTAGGATTGGATCTTGGAACCAGCAGGGGTAGTTGCAGAGTTCATTCTCTCCAGGAATTAGTTGTAGGAGAGTATGAGGTCTGGCTCTTTCTCAAGGCTGGTTGTGAAGGTTTCTCTGGCATCATCCTTCAGTTATCAAGGCCACCATCATAACCTTCTGAGTGTTGTCTCTGAAGCTCTTGGGGTGGGCACAGAACAAGGCGTTTATCATGATCATTCCTTTTCCGAAGCCAGCTAAGTCCATTATTGGCAGGTCAGGGAAGGTTGTGGGTGCAGCAGTATTCTGGTTTGAGGTGGTGATGGTCACAGCGTGGACCTGGGATGACTTGGTGACAATTTCTTCTTGGCATTTGTTCTTTTCTTGTTTCTTGGTCAAATACTGTCTTAGGTAGTAAGCTGAGGTCAAAAATAAAAGCATACAAGATGCCCATATAATCAAAGAAGAATAGGGGGCCAGGGTTACTAGTTTAGATATGGTTGACATACTATCACAGCCCATACCAGAGTCCAACTGGACTCCCACAGGAGAGGCAGGCTGGGCCTGGAAGGCCATGTACACAATAGGTACAATACAAACCAGGTAGTTGACAGCAGTGGCTAGGGGGCGCCAACTCCCAGTACTGTAAATTCAGAACCTGAACGTAAAAATGCGGGATTGTCAAATCCTTGGTCCAAATTTTGAATCACTTTTGCGGGCAACTCAGCTGAGTGATAATTAAAATATTTAATAAAAGTAACCATTTAATTTGACTTTTTTTGGTTTATTTAAATTGGCAAATTTTGAATCTCTTGAGCAGATAACTCAACTAACAAAAGACAAAACCCAACAAACAAATGCAGGATACATGAATCAGAAATGCGGGATTCTTATGTACAATTTGAGATTTCCTGTATATCAAACAAATCATAGACATCATGTGAAAATTAATGAATCTGAAATTGCAGGATTGTCAAATCCAAGAACCAAGTTTCAAATCATAATTGTGATGAATTTGAAATGAATATAATTTATGGGTGTCTCAAAAAGGATGTTAAAGGATCTAGAGTTGATTTGTGCAAATTCTTTTAGGAATCATAGGCATTTTCAAAAATCACCCTATTCCATTTTAGGTTGGCTAAAATTTAGATTGTAATATTCACAAAATTGACATATATAACAATAAAATTAACTAAAATATACATTCCTCTTCTTGAGTTTAAAATTATAATGAAACTTTTATTATGTCTTCTTTCAACAACAACCAAGTCAACAAGCTGTTCCCTGGCCTTGACAAAATTATGCAGGGCTACACTGGGTCTCTTAACGGTCAAGCCTCTGTCTATGGCCACTCCCAACCTGCAGGCCCCTCCGCAAGCCCCACACAGGAGTCTGTTCTTTCCCCTGCAACTTCCAAATGGCCCTGTTTGCCCACCATGCACAGGCAGCTGCCAACCCAAATCCCTTATCAGCAATGGCATCCGGAACCAGCCATTTTAGCCATGGGGTCACCCAGAGAGCCCAGAACCCCAAAATATCCAATCAGATGGCATTGACCAGTTCCCAAGATGGACATATCCCTCCCCCAGCCAATCAGCCTGCAAGACGCAGAAGAAAATTGCTCACCCCGGAGATTTTTCTCAAAATGGTTGAAAAGTGAGGCAAGCTTATGTCCCTTGGGAAATTGCGGCCACAATGGGTTTTGCAAAGTCCACTGTGGCTGCAACCCTGCAAGCCCACGCTAACTGTGGCCCCCCACCAAGAAGACCCCAACTGGTGCCCGTACCTCAACCAAAGGTGAAAAAGCCTACCCTCTCATGATGACCATTATAGAACGTGACCTGCAGATGCCCCTGGTCCAGGTATGTCTCCAGTTGGGACTCCACAGCATCTTCACCAACAAAAGAACGGTGAATTCATGGATGCACAGAGTTGTAGTTGCTGCCAGAATCCTATCCAATCAGGTTCTTGGTGGCCCCATTTTGGTGGATACTGACCCATACAATACAACCATTATTAATTTTATTAAAGGGAGGGTAATGTGGGCCTGTAATGACATCATCTTCCTATCATACGCCAAGTTCTTGGCCAGTATCCAAGACTTTGGAGAGAAGCGCATCCAATCTGATGTGTACAAGCACAGCCCAATCTTGTATTGTTTTGTTGGGGTTTTATTGGAAGTTTCCCCACAGGCGTCAATTATTACTTGGCAATATCAAACACCGCAGATGGGTATGCCTACCAGACAGAGCTCAAGGCCATGCTGGAGGAGTGGGCCACACAAAACACCGTGCACACAGTTGTACTGAGTGCAGAGATGGAGCAGAGGGAATGGGCTACCCAATAAATCAGGGCTGCGGGGCATACCTGCTGGTCCTACCCCATCAACTATGCCAACATGCATCTTGCAGATGTATGTCTTTACAATTTTGTTTCTGCCCTCAGGCGCTTGAAGCCTGCCACCTACAACAAACTATGCACCCAGATTGATAAGGGGTATGAGCTTTTCCCTTCTGCGTCCATCCAGGACTTATTTGATCTCATCATCTTCTATGCAAGTGATAGTGATAAGTCCAGAAAGGACCCCCGTCTCCCCCCACGCCAGTCCATCCGTTTTGTCAAGCCAGTATATGTGACGGAAGAAGAATTTGAGCAATTGAAGCAAACTGCTCTTGCTGCCACTTCCCAGTCAACAAACCATGCCTCCCCAACCCCCCCCATCAAGCCACCTGCCTTCCAACCCTGACTTCCAAGCCACAACCAATTCCCTCCCCACTATCTCTGCTGCCGGCCCTTTCACAGGCGCAGATGAAAGCGACGTCCATTCTGCCCATTCCCTTCCCTTCCTGTCCTTTGATTAGTAAATAAATCTTTTCTTTTTGATAACTTATTAAAATTGATATCTCTCTTTTTATTAATAATTAATAATATTTTCTTTTTACATTAGCAATATTTCCCATAATTAATACAATGTTGTACATTTTACAAATAGCTTAAAATTATGAGCATACATATTTTTCATCATCATTAATAAATTGAAGACTTTAAACATAAATATTGCATTAAAATATTGCAATTAGATGTCAACTCTTGATATTTTGATATTATGTGCATAACTCAATGCATTTTGTTTAATAAAATCCACTGTAAACTTGGCCTTTTCCATTATAATTTAATGAAATGGATTGTGTTTATATTAGGGCCATTAATGCTTAGTACAGATATTGAAAATTAGTGCATTCTACAGCCTGTATATTTACCTATTGGTAATAATTCTATAAACTTTTCAGTTGGATTTTACGAGGTAATAATAATGTAATGTGTTAATAGATTACTGTTTACTGTCATTAATTGGCTGATTTTCTTTGCTGTGGCAATTGTGCATTTTCTGATATTTCTGCACTAGTATCCAATTGGTTGGCTTCACATCCAATTGCACAGGTAATAGGAAAACAAGCCGCCACCCCAACCACATCCAGTCTTGGGGTGGCAACCACATTTCCTATTGCCTGTGTGATTGGATGTGAAACCAATTGGGCACCAGTGCGCAAATATCAGAAAATGCACAATCACCACAGCAAAGAAAATCAGCCAATTAATGACAGTAAACAGTAATCTATTAACACATTACATTATTATTACCTCGTAAAATCCAACTGAAAAGTTTATAGAATTATTACCAATAGGTAAATATACAGGTTGTAGAATGCACTAATTTTCAATATCTGTACTAAGCATTAATGGCCCTAATATAAACACAATCCATTTCATTAAATTATAATGGAAAAGGCCAAGTTTACAGTGGATTTTATTAAAAAAAATGCATTGAGTTATGCACATAATATCAAAATATCAAGAGTTGACATCTAATTGCAATATTTTAATGCAATATTTACGTTTGTTGTCTTCAATTTATTAATGATGATGAAAAATATGTATGTGCTAAATATAGTACTATAAAAACCAGTTTTTTGATGGAATTTGAGCAATATGTCAACAATATATAACTTAATCAACAAATTAGAAGCACACCTTCAAAAGGAGTTGAGATAGAAAGAAATATCAGGTAAATAGTGACAGGGAAGCTGGGTAACAAGGGCCAGCCACTGATACAGTCAAAAGAAGATGCCCTGGATAAGTTAGGAAATATTATAGATGAAAAGAATAGAGAAAAATTACTTAATCTACAGGGAACTATTTTATCAAGTCTTGAATTCAACAACACAGCCTACAATTTGTGGGAGTTCTGGCAGGGGGCCAAGGAAAACAATAAGAAGATAAAACTAATTGAAGGAACGGAAATTCAAAAGGAAATCAACATCAATGAAGAGGAAACCAACCAAATGGAAACAGATGAAAATGAAACACAAGCAAGAAGCAGAAGCGCATCAAGAAATATAGAAGCTTTATCAAATGAAAATCAAGAGGAAGCACAAGTTGCAAGAAGAATAAGAAAAATTAAGCCTAAGAAAATTAATGAAGAGCATCCAACACTCATGAAGTTTGCTGATATGGCGCCTGTGGCTGAGGGGGCCACAGGGGAAACAATCAGTAAGTTTTTTTATGTTTAACTTATATTTATTTTAGTCATCACCAGGGATGGGGATGAGGTTGCAGAAGTGGCGGCTTTTACGCCAAGTTGGTTTTATGGGGGTTACCAGTCACTGGTGGCCCCTATAAAACAAATAAATAAAAACCAAATAAATAAAATAATTCAACAGAATATTAATACTTTTTTAATAGTGAAGCTCAAGATAGGGATTATCAACCACCTTTGGGGTGCTTGCCATGGATAAGGGAAGCATATGAACTAGGATCAACAGTCAAAATCAAAGAAATGAATGAAATTTGTGGGGACATAAAACTGAACTTCAATGAATACATATATGAAAGCGTTCAAAGGTTCCCCTTCACAAATATCAACAAATATGAAAAAAAAATTAAAAACTGACTTTCAAATTGGAAATGAATATTTAAAATCTGCAATTTTTAATGAAATTTTTAAAGCTCTATAAAACAAAGTTGGGGATGCAGTCCTTGTGAATAATTTAAGCCTTTATTGATATTGTTTGCCAAGGCCTGGGGGGCTGATACAAGTCAGGTGCCCCCCAGAACCCTCTTCAAGTTCAACCAAATGTCCTATATCAATAGGTTAGTACAAACGTTCAAAAAATTGTGCATGTTCTCAGAAAAGTATACCTTGCAACAAATCCACGTCGCGGTGTACCTGGGAATCCTGCTCTACTGCATATTGAAAGCCAATGTGAAAAAATTAGAAGATGTACCTATACAGATTGATATATGCTGTGTAGTCCTCAACAGACAGAAGACACCATGGGTATACAGGACAGTTGAGCACGTCCTGTATGACTCATTTGCAATAGCAACACTATACAGGTACTATGTGCCCCCCAAAAAAACTACTAGTCAATTCTCTCACCCAATTGCCTTTTATAAGACGTTCGACCACCACTGGGGTGCTGAGCGCCACCCCTCTAGCAATTGGTGCCAGAGTCATCCACCACATACAGAAGAGTATTTAGTCCCAATTGGACGCATTAGCAGAAAATTTGATTTTGGGGTATAATTCCCCAGAATAATCACATTCCCCTTGCAATTTGCATTCCCCTAATAAATCATTTTCCCTTGCAACTTAAATTTTTATTTTATTTTTTTTATTTTAAATATTAAAATATTCACTATTAAAATCTTTAATATTGACATATTTAATATCAAATATTTTGATATTGAATAAATCACAATTTAATAAAATTGTTATATTTTGATTATTTAAATTTTTATATTAGACTTTTAAGATTTTTAATTTTAATTATACTTTTAATATTTTAATTTTTATTTTAAATTTTAGTATGTAAATTATAATATTAATATATCTAATTATATTAAAAGACTTTGGTTATAGTTGCCAATACATCAAATAAAAAAGAATTAAAAATGTTTTTATTTACTACTCGTCAAGTACGGGTCCATTTATCACAAAGATAAACATGGAGAATTGAATTTATCCGCATCATGCGGCCCGCTCCACTATTGTTCAAAACAAATGATTGTTTACAACTCAAATCAACTTTCCCTTGTAATATGATTTTATAAACATATTCAATATACTTGAACTGCGTCCTAAGTACAAATTAATAAGGAATACATAAAAATCATTGGTTGCCGTGTTGTGTGGCTATAGTGGCACTGAAATAACAAGGATCATATGATGACACGCAAGGTCCAATTTGTGGCGTAAAAAAGCCAAAGTACCATCAACAATTAACAATTATTTAAATAAAAAATTCTATTTCTATCTTTTTTAATTTATTTATTTGTTAGCGCAATAGTCAATATAATATTCAGTGAATTATAATAAAAATATATTCTTCATACCTAGTATAGTTAATTTTACTTACCTTTTCTACATATTTTTATATTTCTATAATACAATCAAACATCATGTCAATATATATAAATAATAATTGTTGAGTCCTAATAAAAACAAAATAAATAAAAATAAAAACAAAGTAAACCAGAGAGCCCATTTATCTGATTGGCTCGGAGGCCAGGGCTTTAGGGAGAAAGGATTCCAAGTGCTTGTAAAAAGCTGCCACCACATTGGGTGGAATTGCAAATTGGCTGACCTCAAGAATATTGAATAGGTCCTCAGTGTCCTGGGGAAGGCCTTGTTTCACCTTATTCTTGATCCAACCAAACACCTCCTCAATTGGATTCAGGAATGGGGAATATGGCGGGAGGAAGAGAAGTCTCATTGGACAATCAGCAAGGCAGTGGCTGGAGGAGTGGCTATTCTTGTCAATGAGGGGGAACTCAGACACAACCAGATCCACTTTGTGGAGCCTGACATTATCAAGCACAACAATTTTGGTTGTGCTGCTATAATTTATCCAAATGTACTCCTTGACAACTCAGAGAAAATCAAGAAAGGTCCCGCTGTTATGGGAGCCTTTAATCATCTGGTATTGATCCAACCCGCAAAGACCAAGAAGCGCGACCATTGAATAGGTCTGGGAACGGACAGCTTCACGATGGGCTACGCTGTCCTTGGACCCCTTCTTGACCCACCCATGCCTGGACCTGAGTGAGGAGGAAAATGATGATTTGTTGATATAGAAGAACTTGACATTCCCAGTCTTCTTTAGTGCCAGATATGTCTCGGCATAAATGTGTCAATCCTTGATGATCTTTTCACTGTTCCTATTATATGGAGAAACTCCGAGCACCTTCCAAGAGAAGCCCAAATCAACCATTGTTTTGTAAACAAGGGTTTTAGAAACAAAAAGCCCAAACTCTGTGGCAAGCATTGATTGGACAGCAAGCGTGTCCAGGTGGCAATCCCTGGCTACCCACTGCTTGATTGCATTGATGTGCACAGGCTGCAAGAGTTTTGGCTGCCGCTTAGCCTTGGTGGATTTGGCAATTTGCCTGGTATTGCCATACTTGGTGTTGATGTTGGCAATGTACCTGGCCGTGACACCAAATCAGGACGCAATATCCCAACCTGTATTCCCCCATTCAAGCAGTTGAGGAGAGCTTCATACTCACTATCCGTCAACTGACGCCAGCCCTTGGCAGCTACCACGGCATCCTGGCTACCAGGCTTGACACAGGGGATGAGGACCTTTGTGTAGAAGGTGGGATCACGCTTGGTTACGCTGGCGCTGTCAATGGTGGAATAGATCACAGGCGCAGATGGCTCAACAGTGGCTGCCAATGTCTTGTAGGTGGTGTCAAAGACGCAGGGGCAGGAAGTAGCAACTCTTGGGTCAAGAGTGCGGGGCCGGGTGACAACTGGGTACACAGTGGAGGTGTAAATAACCTCAGTGTTCCCGGTGACCTTTGTGTATGAGACTTTGGTTGCAGGCCTTGAGAGCGGCTTCTGCCTTGAATTGAGGCTACTGTTCCTGGCTTGAGATGCAGGAGGTAATTGGATGGCGCTGACACATTGGGAGGCCTGTGTGTCAGCATGACTCCCCTTGAGTTGGGATCTGGGTCTGTTCTTGGACCCTCTGGGACGCCCTTGTGGACGGGCTGCCCCGCAGGCTGGTGCAGGAGCGGGTTGAGAATGTGATTGACAGTCCATAAAAATAAAATAAAAAATATATTTTAGATTAAATATGTATTTATTTGGAGTTATTGGTTTAGTTGTGGGAAGTTGCTTTCTCTTGATATAGCCCTGAATAGTTGCAGAGTTTCTATATCCGTGATTTGAAGTGAATAATATTGTATACTTTCCGGGTTTGGATGATTTTAAAGTTTAATAACTTTTTATGTCTAATTATGGTTATCAAGATTGAATTTTTCATTTGATTTTAGTTGTGGTGGAGCTTCTTGATTTGGGTTGGTGTTTCCTAGTGTGCTTACTATACATTAAATTTGGATTCCAGTTCCTGCAATTAATATCTGAGTTTACTAGTGGCATTCAAAAGTGACTTGAAATTTGGTTCTTGGATTTGACAGTCCCACAATTTCAAAAAACATAGTAAACTTAATGAAAATGGTTGATGGATTTGAATGCTTCAAATCTGATTCCAGTTAATTCATTTCGTCCATTGGAAATATGCAGCTTGACTTGAACTTTGCAAAGTGTCTATGAGTTCCCACATTTTTAAAAATTCAAATAAATACTCAAAGAATTCAATTTAATTAAAAAAAGGCTATCCCGCAAAAGTGATTTGAAATTTTGACCAAGGATTTGACAATCCTGCATTTTTACGTTCAGGTTCTGAATTTACAGTATGGGCACAACTTGGTTGGCCAGCCCCAATACTGTGATATAGACAAACCCCAACTTACTGAAGTCCTGGGCAGGAGGCGCACTGGGGAGGGGAGGAGAAGTAGGAATCTCCTTCATAGCAGGCAGTAGATCCAGATGGTGGGGATGGAAATACTCCAAGTCAAGAGTGCAGGGTGGGATGACTGGAGTAGCAGGAGTGTAACCAGGAGGATATGGATATGCAAGTTTATATTGTGTTGTGGATTCCCAAATAGATGCAAAGCAAATAATTAAATTTGAGCAGAAATAGACAATTCCTGCAATAAGATAATGATTTCTGGGCATAAACTCGCTTTAATAAGATGTCAATAGTGAGGAGGGCTTCTCCCCCTCACTACTTATACTTGCTGGAGATTATGTGGTCTTTTGTGCCACCAGAGAACTGAAGGCATCAATTTGAGTTGAATTTACAATTTCCACTGGAATTTGCGTACTTGGGCAAGGGGGTGAGTTCTCATTGGTTGCTATAACATGAACCTTTCTTGAACTGCAGCATGCTGATGTGCCACAGTTATTTATAGTTCCTGCGAGCGCCCACTTGCGTGATCAAAAAATTGCACTCACAATGTACCATTTCCTGATAGGTTTGGCCCAAATTTGATAATAGGATTGAAACCAGGGATTTGAGGCTTGTGTGTCTCTCAAATCCCGGGCCATTTGCTAGTTAAAAGGGGGTTTTCTTGCCCTGGGAGATAATTAGTGAGGGTCCCCAAGCTGTGGGGGTTTTCACCTCTAGGCAGGCCAGCTGACTGTCCAGGGCATTCTGGGCCCTGGCACCCTTAGTGAATTGTAAGTGGGTGGTAATTTATGCAAAGGTCATGCCACTTTTGTTAAGGCTCAGTATCTTCTTGAAAATTTCATTGGTTATCAAATGTTGCTTGGGCGGCACACTTTTCATGCTGGTAACCAGATTAGGCAGAACTTAATCTGATTGGCTCAAATTATTGCACAATGATTGGATTGAGTTGGAGGGGCCAAAGTTGTCCAGTCTCTAAAATGTGGTACATGCTCAGGTTGGGCCTGGTCTTGGGGAGCATAATATTGGCTATCAGAAAAGCCATCTGTGGATGTGCCTGGTGACACATACAACTCAGCCTCCCCGCAACTTGCATTAAATTTGATGTAAACAGGAAACATGGTGGTTTTGCTCTTTAGCTCAGCAGCCTGAGCTTATAGTAGCTCCTGGTACTGCCCCTCAACAACATCAAAGTTATCATCACTTGAAAAACTCATACTATTAAAAAGCAATAAAAATTCTATTAAAACAGAAAAGCAAATTTATTTCTAGAAAATTTATTTTATTTAAATGAGTGCTCCTATTTGAGATATTCTCTCAGGCATGAATACCCAAATTTAGAAGCACATACATTGAAAAAATGCTGTAGTTCCCATATATATTTTGGTGGATTGACTCCTGAAATCCACTATTTCTAGTTTAAGTTTTAAAAATAATCAATATTTTCAAAAAATAAGTTTTTTGTGTTTGAGCTCATCACTTTAGTGACTGAACCTCATGTGTTCTCTGTTTGCATCATATTTGCCACACACTCATTATCAAATTTAATGTAGGATGCTTCAGGAAGTGACTGGATTTCATGCATTTTGAATTTGAGTTCCATGTGTTTGTTGTCTCGTTTTTTGGGATTTGGGATTTGACTTTAAATTTGTTGTGTGATTGACTATTTTTGTAATCTGGACCTAGATAAATGGAATTTTTATTGAGTAAATTGACCTTCAACTGGTTTCAGTTGAAGTTCGTTGACTGAACTTATGCGTTCTAAACTGAATAATATTCGTTTATCTCAACAGGCTTAAAAACTACTGTATATGTAATTCGGCATTACAGCGCAGCTGTCTGGGGCTTGGCCGAAGCAGCCCTAGTGATGACATCAACGTCACAGTTTAGGCATTCAGAGCTGCCATGTTCCCATAAATCTTTAACTAAAACCCACTATTTTTAAAAGGATCAATAATTTTACTAGAGCCCTTCTCATAACCTAACTTTAAAATAAGACCGGATTTATTTTCGGCAGTATATAAATTTCGCCTTTATAAATAGCAGTTTAACCCCAGTTGCTTCAATTCTCATTATGTCAAACGAGGATATCGTCCAATCTGATTCTTAATTCTACCTAAATTAACCAAAAAGTTTCATGGATTTGTCGACTTTCAGTTACCTTGCCATTAAATAGCGTATGCTACAGACCTTAACCAGGATGGCCAAGTTAATTGATGGCAAGCTAGCAGCTCAGTAAGTCGATATTCCAACACTTTCAAAAATTCAAAAATATATTTTCAAATTGTTAATTCTCCTTGAGTCAAATTTCAGGCTATTTTAATTTGTGTTTCAAATTCCACTTTATCCTAGCAACTGTTTTCCATCAGAAGATATCCTACCTTTTAATTTTGCCTGAAGTTTAACTAAAATTTCGCTCCAGGAACATCCGCAATAAACTCAAGGAAGAGGTTGCCGAATGGAAAGCCAAGTTTCCTCGCTTCGCGCCCAAACTAGCAGTCGTGCAGGTTGGTGAGCGCGAGGATTCTTCTCTTTATGTCAAGATGAAAGAGCGGGCTGCTTCTGAGGTGAATTTTATTCATTCGACTTCTTCTTATTTCCTAGATCGGTGTTGGTTTCTCTCACATTAAGCTTCCAACAGGTGTTACTCAACTAGAGGTATGTCTTCTCTTTTTATAGACTTCTTTTTCTCATCCTCTTAAAGTTATTGGACTGCATCAAAAGCTTAACTTTGACCCTTCAATTCACGGCTTTTTGGTCCAACTGCCCTTACCTAAGGGTCTTGATGAAAAGGAGGTTACTGATGCCATCTCCCCTGGTAAAGATGTCGACGGGTAGGATGATATCTTTCAAAAGCTAAATGTTACAAGTTTTCATCCCATCAACATTGGGGATCTGTCCAAGCGCCATGCAGTGCCCAAATTCGTTGCCTGTACCCCAATGGGTTGCATTGAGCTGTTAAAACAAGCTGGTGTGCAAATTGCTGGTAAACGTGCCGTAGTGGTCGGTAGAAGCGATATTGTTGGAACACCCGTCTTTCATCTTTTAAACAATGAAAATGCTACCGTGACTTTGTGCCACTCCCAGACTCAAGGAGTCGCTGAAATTATTAAAACTGCTGATATTTTGGTGGTCGCCATTGGTGTCCCCGAATTTGTTCGTGGCGAGTGGATTAAACCTGGTGCTGTGGTTATTGATGTCGGCATGAATGCTGTTCCGGATGCTTCAAAGAAGTCAGGCCAGCGGTGGACGGGGGACGTTCATTTTGAAGAGGCTTTAAAGATAGCATCAGCTATTACACCTGTGCCAGGTGGTGTTGGCCCCATGACAGTGGCATTTTTACTCCAAAATACTGTACTTTCTGCTCAGCGTCACTTTGAGTCGAGCAAAGAGCGCTCTATCATCCCCTTAAAACTAGACATCACTACACCGGTTCCCAGTGATATTCAAATAGCTTTGGCCCAGACGCCCAAGCACATTACACAATTGGCTAAAGAGCTTGGTATCCACGAGTTAGAGCTGGAACCATATGGTGACTTTAAAGCAAAAGTGTGTTCGAATATTTTGGAGCGCCTCAGCCACAGAGCTGATGGACGGTACGTAGTTGTTACAGGAATCAATCCTACTCCTTTAGGCGAGGGCAAATCGACTACAACCATGGGATTATGTCAGGCTCTAGGAGCTCACCTTGGAAAGCTAGCTTATGCTTGTGTACGTCAACCATCTCAAGGGCCTACCTTTGGTATCAAGGGCGGGGCGGCCGGTGGTGGCTATGCGCAAGTGATTCCCATGGACGAATTCAATCTCCATCTGACTGGCGATATTCACGCAATCACCGCTGCCAACAACTTGCTAGCAGCTGCTATCGACACGCGTATCTTTCACGAGTCTACACAATCAGATGCAGCTCTGTTTGGCCGCATTTGTCCTCCCAACCGCCCTCTCCCCGAGATAATTCTACGACGTCTCGAGCGTCTGGGCATCTCCAAGACAGATCCCACTGAGCTCACTGAGGAAGAGATTGCTCGTTTAGTCCGTTTAGATATCGACCCTTCCACAATCACATGGCAGCGTGTAGTCGACGTTAACGATCGCTTCTTGCGCAACATCACCATTGGCCAGGGAGCTGCCGAGAAGGGAATGACACGGACCACCGGATATGACATTGCAGTTGCTAGTGAGTGCATGGCGGTTTTGGCCCTTGCGACATCTTTAACCGACATGCGAGCACGCCTAGGTGCCATGGTAGTAGCTAGTTCTCGCAGTGGTGTTCCTGTGACCGCTGATGATCTTGGGATTGGTGGTGCTCTTGCCGTACTCATGAAAGATGCCCTCAAGCCCAACCTTATGCAGACGCTTGAGGGCACCCCTGTCTTTGTGCATGCTGGCCCCTTTGCCAACATCGCTCACGGTAACTCCTCAGTTCTTGCTGACCGCATTGCTCTCAAACTAGCTGGTTCTGAGGATGGCGGTGAGCCTGGCTATGTTGTAACGGAGGCGGGCTTTGGCGCCGATATTGGCATGGAGAAGTTTTTCGATATCAAGTGTAGAGCCTCTGGATTGATTCCAAATGCTGTTGTTCTTGTCGCCACTGTTCGCGCTCTAAAGATGCACGGTGGAGGCCCCGATGTTGTTCCTGGCCGCCCTTTACCTGCTGAGTATACCACCGAGAACCTTGGCTTGGTAGAGGCCGGGTGTCAAAACCTCATTCACCACATTAATAATTGCCACAAGTTTGGCGTTCCAGTTGTTGTTGCCCTCAATGTCTTTTCATCCGATACGCCCTCCGAACTGGAGTTGGTTTGCTCGAAAGCCCAAGCAGCAGGTGCTTTCCGGGCCGTAGTGGCTAATCACTGGGCTGAAGGCGGCCGTGGTGCAGTGGCCATGGCTGAAGCAGTTATTGCGGCATGTCAACAGCCCTCAGACTTCAAATTCCTTTATCCACTAGACATCCCGATTGCAGAAAAGATCCGCAAGATCTGCCAAGACATTTATGGTGCTGATGACGTTGCTTTCTCCGACTTGGCCACTTCTAAGCTTGAAACATATACAGCACAGGTAAACAATTAACTGCTCCTGTTGTTTATTCTTTAGGGATTCAGCCATTTGCCTATCTGCATGGCCAAGACACAATATAGTCTATCAGCCGACGCCAAGCTCAAGGGTGTTCCTACAGGGTTCACTATCCCCATTCGTGATATCCGAGCCAGTGTAGGAGCAGGCTTCCTTTACCCCATCGTTGGTGAAATGCAGACTATGCCTGGCCTTCCTACAGTAAGCTTCATATTTGGCATTCAACTAATTTTTAGCGTCCTTGTTTCTACGATGTCGATTTGGATCCCATCACTGGCCAAGTCCAAGGGCTATTCTAGGTTTGAACTGCTATAAAATGTTCAGGCCAACGATGTTGATTTTTTCAAATATAAAACATTAAATTTAATTGCAGTGGCAAGTATATACTGTTTGTAAGTATATAAAATAAGATTTAGGAAATTTAGAGAATGATACTTTATTTGATATGAAAATTTAATGTTACATAGTATTAAGCCACATGCTGTCCATGTACATTATGGCAGACATGGGATTTGTCCAGGTAGTGTTCCTCTTAGGATTTGATATGTCTGATCCTAATACAGCATGGGGGTATGGCAATATTGCTGCCTACTATTTGGCAGTTGAGTTATTTCTTGGGGAAATGATTTCCCAAGAGGGAGTAATCAAAGATCTTACAACAGCAGATCTAAGCTTCTCACTATGTGAATCATTTTCTTTGACTCATAAGATAGCTGTGTAAGCTAGCAGTTATAATCTGTCTATTTTGCTGTAAGTGCTACAGTAGCTTCATAACCTACTGAGATAAGCAAAATCAAAACAAATCCAAATTTTTGTAATTTAATATAAATTCCTTGATTTTCAATCTTGTTTTTAAACCGAGTAGATTTCATTAATCTCAACAGGTTATAAAACTACTGCATCGAAATACCCTTGACATAATTAGCACAGATAACTTGGATTTAATCATCCCCATCTCATCTGTACTGGTATCTAGTCTCCTGATATACTACATGGCTGCTTATTATATTCTTTCACTATACATCAACTGTATACAGCAGTTCTTATCAATGTTAGGGCAAGCAGAAACAAGCCAACTGTCAACAAAATGAACTAAAACTTAAACAAATTCCAACTATCAGTGTAAAATATGCACCCACTCAACAGGGATTCAGGGTGTTAATGGGCAAAATGGCTCATCAGTGCAACAAACATACCAACCCATAGACAATTTTAATCAGGGCTGGGGAAAAATATATTTAAAAACACAAATGAAATGGGCTCAGTTGTCTTTTGGTGTACACATGGGTCATTGTCAGGATTTTTGGATTTGATTGATTAACAGATCCAACCAATAACTGCAGCTATGCAGCTCCATGGATGGATTCTACATAAAACGCAGGCAACCAGGCCACAAGATAGATAAAGCAAGATCAAATCCCATCCTGGCATCAAAAAAATTCCTGCTCCTGATTAATGAATATAACATACAGCTATTGTGTAATTAGTTAGTTCACCTCAAAAGCTCTCACATATGCATCTCATAAGAACTATTCTCAAAAACTTTAGTTATATCCTAAAACAGGAGGGTCATCATATGGACCATCATGTCAGGAAGCGTCCTGATACATCTTGTATTATAGAAATGCCTTGGTAAAAATCTACTGCTCTCCACAATCACAATGCTAGTTTGATGACTCTCCTAGCTGCTCTAGACAATGAGTTATGGCTTCTCTAAGTTTGGCTGCCAGCCGAACTTCCTAACCAGTGCAAAATGACAAAAATATGCAACCAAGGCACAAGAATTGATGCAAATATAAATTTGAGCATAACTCAGCAACCACTGGACAGATTTGGATGTCTAAATACGCATTTTGAAGCCAAAAACCAGAAAAATTGATCTAAGCTATCCTTTGACCAAATACGGATGGAAAGCCTGATGTGTGGGATTTTACAAAGAAACATGAGTCATGCTGTTCAGAAGATGCCCCAAAACCCCAGCCTAATGCCACCGGCAACTGTGGTAAGTTTGACTCCCTGGTGATCAACTCCCTGGTACTCGACACTTTGTTGAGTACCAGGGAGTTGAGTGCCGCATATGTGAATCTATTAGTATTTTTGGATTAACCAATTTTAAGCTAATTTTTACTAGTAATTTAGGGGTTCAAAACCAAAAACCAAGGTTAAATTTACTTGAACTTGACTCCGTTTAATAATTCAGTTAGCTAAAATACCAATTATGGGGCAATTTATAAGTAAATTTACTAATATAAATGAAAAACCTGTGTTTGACACTCTAAAACAAAAAGTGACCAGTTTGACACTTTTTGAGCCAAATTTTAATTTTATTAATAAAATACATATGCACTTATATAAAATTAGAATTTACTATTATATTTTTATTATTAGTGTCCATAGTTGTTGATTAGGCTTGCAAGCACCACTATACTGGATTTAGTGGTATAGACATTAATCAAATACCCCACTTGTTTTACATTATGTCATTCCCAGGTTTGTGGATTAAGTGGTACCACATAAATTAAGCCCAATTTATTAAGATATTTCATATGTAATTTATAAAAAACCAAAACTTGACATCTTCTTTGTTTGGCTCTATCCACTTGACACCCAATTGGTTTCAGATTTAACTAATCAAAGGCTCAGAATTAAGGCTAAATTAATATGTGACGCACTATAAGCGCCACTTGACACTCACCCACTTGACACTTTAACTTGGGGATTTATACAGAGAGCTTCTTAATTTTTTAACCAACACTATGGTAAATAAGTCACTCCCAGCTCCTCACAGCACATTATTATCACTAATAAGCACCTTCCTACTCATTTACTTTTTTAACTTATGTTGTATTTTTTTAATTTTTGAGCATATGAAACTGCCTTGCTTTTGGGTTAACTTTTAAACCCAGTTTAAATTTAAGCAAGTTTTATATGTAAAAATAGTAAATTTGATGTTTCTGCTTGACTCTGGCATACTTGACAGTGAGAATTTGGCTTTTTTTCACTCAACAGTGAGAATTCAGCTTTTCCCAGCTGATCAACAGTGCCAAACTTGACACTTTACTATGTTTTGATTTTTCAACTCCCAATGAAAAAATTCCACATAATAATTTTTTTTATTATTTTTGCAATTATAATCTACTACTTTTTCTGCTTCTCTCCACATAATTTTCATATATATTTTTTTGATTTTTAATTGTACTTTTACATTGATTTAGCACTAAGATGTTATGCTGAACCTAACATCTTTGATGCTTCATAATAAATTTATGTATTTTCTATGTTTTAACCTTTATATCTATACTTTGAGTTTATATTTTGCTCCTTTTACTTTTTTATGTTTTTTTTCTTGATAAATGAAACTTTATTTGCATACTTTTCATTTAACTTTTACTTTGCTTTACCTCTGTGTTTCATATCTTTCACACTTTTTTATTTACAAAACTAAACTTTTCTTTAGACAAAATCAAACAAGAACAGCCAACAGCCCAAGCACCAAGCCTCCAATGGCTCCAAAGAAATTGCCTCCACTCCCAAGTGTGCCAAGAAGCCTGCAAAGGCAAAGTCTCTTACCCCATCAACTCCTACTCCATCTCCTCCCCCTCCACCCTCATCTTCCACATCCTCTTCACCTTCCCCCAAAAATTCCTTCCCCAATAAATCTGATGGTGATCTTACTGACCACTCCTTTTACCACTCAGAGGCCGACTCCAAGCCCACCAAGGAGTGCTGTACCAAGAAATCAAAGGCTGCCAAGGAGTCCACCTCTTCTTCTGGTAAGAAA
Organism: Entomophthora muscae; assembly: GCA_014839935.2. Taxonomy (NCBI): domain Eukaryota; kingdom Fungi; phylum Entomophthoromycota; class Entomophthoromycetes; order Entomophthorales; family Entomophthoraceae; genus Entomophthora; species Entomophthora muscae. The sequence goes on from QTSX02006489.1 coordinate 214,682, forward strand.
AAGAAGGCATCCAAGCAGGCCTCAAAGAACCCTTCCCCTCCCCCTCCCCCTCCTGATGGCTCTTTCCCCCTCTGTCAGGGATCCAGTCTTGAGCAACCGGCCCCTTGTTTTCAGGGATAACTTGGGCCAGGTTTTTTGCGGGCGGGGCCCACCACAAGAGCAGAGCTAACTTTAAAAGATAGGAGGCAGACTTTCCCACCCAGGACCACAGGCCAACAGCCGGGAATATAGTGTCAATCACCCCTGTGAGGGTGATGTACGCAATCCCAAACAGCTTGCCAGAATGGTTGGTTGGAAGGTCAGGCAAGGAAGCGGGCATGGGTTTTGGGGTCACGGGCAGTTCCATGGGCAGGTTGTAAGCAGGGAGATAGTTGAATTTCCCTCTGAACAACTTGGGTGTTGAAAATATCCATGGGCCTTTTGGTTGTATCTAATTGCAGATTGTATGCAGGCCAAGGGATTGAGTTCAAGTATCTTCTCCAGGGTGTATTCCTTGTATTCAGACTTCAGAGGGTAGTAAGTAAAATGGACAGGTCCAAAGGGTACATCATTAGGATGGAAAACAGCGGGCAGTGGGGCAAACAGGCCAGGAGATCTTGAACTAAATTGGTAGACAGCAAATACAAAGTAAGGCAATAGCTGTGTGAGCCAAATTAACATAACCTTTATTCAAAAATGGCAATAAGTTTGGAGCGCAGGGTCCTTTGGTCTATATAGTACCCCTCCTTCAAACTTAACATTTTACATGGGGAGTTCATCAGGGCATTGGGAAGGGCAGGGCCGGGGGAACTGGGTGCTTGGGTCCAAAGGCAGAAACATGGCACTTGGCCCAGGAGTTCTTTCATTGGTCAAGAATCTCAATTTGACTACCTGATTATCTTGCTTCAGTGTTGTGGTCATGGGACCGGGCCGCAGGCCTGTGCCTCTTTCTTGGGTCAGCTCTTGATTGGTTGCTGGTGTAGACTTCAAGTTCATGAAGCTAATAGTTGCCAAATCAGTGCTGACATTAGGTGCTGTGATTAGTCTTCCATTTGGTACAATAATTCCCTTGGTTTGGCTTGTCTCACTGCATGGGCCAACATTCTCAGTATAAGCTTGTAGGGGCTCAATCCCAGAAAAACGCGGGCAGGCAGTCCTGCAGTCCACAGGTCTGGCGGCCCAAAGGAATCCAGGGTCAGGGTTTGATTCCTGCTCCTGGGCCCGGGTTTCCAGAGAGGAAGAATTGTCAATCCTGACACCCTCCCTCATATAATTCACACTATGAGCTGGAGGAGTACTTCAAGAAGTTCAAAGCTTCTGGTCATGTGGCTTGGGATCCACTGGCAATCCACAATATCTGTAATGTGGACGGAGAGTTTAAAGCCCCCAAGTGCTTCCCCTGTTTTTTTTCCAATTTTGTCTGTAAAGGGCGGCCCAGGCTATGTAGCTGATAACTACATATTTAATTATAACAATTAAAAGTGCCAAACCAAGAGGAAGCATTTCATCTGTGAGGATAAGACTTGCAGCCCCCAGCTAAACACTGAGGGCTGGGAGCAAGTAACTGCAGAGAAGGGGGAGCACTCTTGTGAGCACCCAATCATCTTATAACCCAGATGTTAAAATGGTACCTGTTCCAGGTGATCCCAACATCCTCTCACCTCTGGGCATCTGATCTGGCTATTAAAGCCCTGCAGCACTTAAAACCCAACAATCTCAAGTTGTTGCCAACTCAAAGCAGTTGGTTAAGTTCATAAGTGATAAGTGTATTGCTTCCAATCCCCCTCCCCCAAGGCTTTGGACGTCCTCTCAGAGCTTACACTCACCCACGAGCTCAAGCAGCTTCTGAGTGGGGAGCGCTTCCTCCTTCATGACAACAGGCCCACCACAAAAGACCGCATAATCTGCTACTCAACTCAGCAGAACCTGATGGAGTTGAAAAGGGCTTCAAACTGGCTAGTTGATGGTACCTTTGCCACTTGCCCCCAGATGTTCAAGCGGCTCTGGATGATACATGCCCAGATTGACATCTGGGTGATTCCACTTGTGTTCTTTCTTCTTCCTGGGGCCACCAAGGCCATTTACACTTGTGCTTTTAACATCCTCTGCCAAGCACTTTCCCTTCTTCCTGATAACAAAAACAACAACAAGAAGACCCTCCTACACCCGCGCCAACCCTCCTGCCTCTGACAAAGACCAGGCCACCCTGGACTTGGAGGAAAAGGTAAGGCTGAGAGCTCTTGGGCCTGCCATGTGCATTATGGACTTTGAGCCTGCTCAGTTCAATGCATTTGAGCAGCTGTTTAGTGGGGAGGTGCAGGGGTGCTACTTCCACTACCGTCAAGCAGTTGCTTGGAATGTGCAGGCCCATACTGAGCTAAGTAGGTTGAGCCAGAGAGATACTTTGGACACCTGCAAATTTGTGCTGGCACAATTTAGTGCCTTGGCTTTTTTAAAGCCAGAGCACACTGCAATGGGGTTTGAGGTGCTCTCAAAGGATCCCTACATAGTGAAGCACCCAGAGTTTAATCCTTTCCTTGAGTATTTTGAGCCTCAGTGGATTGGGAGGGTTGTCACACAGAGGTGAGGCAAGGCCGTGCCAAGGCCAGCTGGAATGTGTACCGGGCGGCAGTGAATGGTGAGCTCAAGACCACCTCAGTGCTAGAGGCTTATCACAAACACCTCAAGGCCAACTTTGGGCTCCACCCAAAATTCAATAAGTTTTTCTCCCTTCTGCAGCACAAGCAGGAGAAAACCATCTCCAAGCTGTGTGACTTGACAAACCGCGGCCCCCCACCAAGCCCACAACCTGTTCCACCCTATTCACCAAGCCCATTCAAAATGCAGCCAAGCATAAATACAAGACCTCAGAGATCAAGCAGAAGATTTAGCTCATTGCAACTGCTCTCCTAGAAGGGGCAAAAATGAAGAAGGGGAAGAATGAGGAGGAATAAACTTGCTTTCTTGCTTCTATGCTTTTAATTTTTACTTTTTAGTTTTGATCAATTAGTTTTTTTTAATTTTTCTATTTTTTGATTTAATTTTATAGCACTGATTATTTTATGTATACATGGTAAGTTTGAGATGAATAGTTATAGTTGAAAGTGAATGAAATATCTTAATTTTTGTTAATTTCCTAATAAAACAAAAGATATTCACATTTATACTTATATGAACTACATCAAATAAATATTAATATTTCTTTATATTTTGCATAAATTCTATTTTTTGTATTTGTGTTTATTTTTGTCTCATTGTAATTTTAATTTTTATGGCAATCAAAAATATTTTTATAATGAAGAGTGTAAATTACATAGTAAAATGAGAAATAGTTGCTTATTTCACCTTATTTTCATTAAAATAAGGTACGTTTTTTATTGCATTTTTGAGTTTTCTGGGGTCACTTTAGTATACCATAGCTGTAAGGCTTAATTCTTTATATTAAAAGTTTTCAGTACATCAAGATCCGTCAATTAAAAAAGTGTCAATTTCCAGTTGTCAATCAGGGGAAAAGCTGAATTCTCACTTTACTATAGTGTCAACTACCAGGGAGTCAAGCACCAGGGAGTCAAACTTACCACAGTTGCCATGCCACCAGCAGAGTTCCTAAGACTGTCTAGAAGATTTAGGAAGATTTTAAAGAGTCTAATAAAATGGTATATAAAGGTGTTGCTTACAATGATCCCCTTGTGATCATTCTAAGTTTAGCCTAATAGAATAAAGTTGAATTTAGTTGATTTTGAAAGGTTTATATTAAAGCTGTGTAAGTTGTTTCTTATGGAGACCTGTCAAGACCTACTGGCCCCTGACACATCACCTTAATAACACCTAGAAGTGGCTACCATTAATTGGGTTATCAGGCCAAACACTCTAAGATAAAGGGACCCTGAGCCTATTGTATCAGAGCAGCTCTTATTAAGTGAAACAATCACCTCCAACAACTAGTAGTTATTTGCTGGCTAGCTAGCCCTGGGTAGTGGCCCAGATAAATAACTGATTCTTCTTGATTATAGGACTCAGTTGTATGTTGTGTTAAAGAAGAACACTGATGCTATGGAAGTCATCAAGAGAGCTTTCTTTCAAAATCTACCCTTGAGGTTGGGCCCCCTGCTGTGTTTCCCTAATGCTACTTCAGTCTCTATCTTAGAGTTGTAAGCTAACCTTGGAAATAAAGAGGACACCTGGGCCAGTGTCAGGAATATTCCTGACAACAACCTTTTAGACAATAACATTTTGGCCCAAATGGGACCCACAGGTCAAGACAAAAATGGTAGCAGTTCCCCCTAATTGGGGAAACTGCCACAAAACAGACATAGCTTAAAAAAGAAATTGAAATTTTTCTATTTTCAAATTTGGCTTTTATAGCCTGGCTGCGGGCCATGTGGCCAACTGCCAGGCGCCCGCTGCACGCCCAGCCAGCTAGCCAGCAGGGGACGGTGCACCCTCCATGGCAGGACTGTCCACTCCCACCAGATGGGGAAATTGCCAAATTGGGAAACCAAAAAATGCAATTTCCCCAAATCCAAAAATGGGGGGAAGTGCTGCCCAAATTTGGAATCTACCAAATTTGGATGGGGTTGACAGGCTGCCCAGCACAACAATTAATGCAGTAACTGTAGAAGTTGAATTTGGATGCATGAAAACATCCAATAAGGCACCAAACCAATGCAAGTCAGAAAATAACAATCCATTGCCTGCACTTCCCTTCCAATCCCACTCCCAAAAGGGATTCCAGACAACACCAATTGTTTGGGGTTCTCTGTTCATTGGTTTACACTATTCATGCCCCACCAAAGATGATAGTATATAATAAAGCTCAATCACTTGATGATAGTTTGTGCTATCATTGAGAAAATTACCCCTCAATTGTTATCACATGAATCAATCCGTGCTTTTATCCTTAATAAAGTTAAAGACACTAATCTTTGTCTCCCTTCCCCAGGATCAGGAGATGATCCATCTTATCTTCTCAGCTGTCCTTACAGCATGCCTAGGGATTGGGGGCCACCAACACTATCAACCACATGGGCCATTCAACAATCTATCTGGCAAGTAATATTACAAGGAGCCGGCACAGATCAACTCCTCTTATTGGTACTCCTGGCCCACACTGGGTTTCCCCACTCCACTCAGTCTGTAACTATATACACCTTTATATACTACATGCTCACATATTTGACCGGTAATTTTAGATGTTATAATGTACATGCAAAGGTCTTTTGATGGATGATGACAGTCTGTCACATTGTGACTGTGCTCACTGGGTTCCAAATGGCCAACTTGGTACCTTATTTAGCTAAAATACTTAACCAATTCTTGGGTCTTTACAGCCAGCCTCACTGCCAGTCTATGAATAAAGGCTGATGTTTTGTATCCCATTGACCTTAACAATGAATTGTAGTCCTATCTCTCAATTCTTTCCTCAAATTGAACCCTATTAGTTTAGAGCAAAAGGGGATATTGTTGTAATGTAGCATAAATTTCTATAGTAAAATATAGAGCCCCAACTATGAACCTTAATCCAGAAGAAGCAAGAAATGTCCCATTGCCTCTGGGCCAGAGGCCCTGTCAGACTTGTTACTTCTGATGAATACAACAAGATTATTCCAGGCCGCAGGTTACACCAAAGTCACAGGTTTTCCTGAACTTTCTTAATGTTATAACACTCAGGATTCATCTTGGTGGATAATAAAATACCACAGCCTGCAGATTTCTAACAAGTACTGTGTAATGTGATTTTTCAGTCTGTATTTTATTAGTAAATGAATTTCTTATCAGTTAATAAAATTATATTACATGGTTATGTTGATATTTGTGTAAAATATGTATTGATTTTAAGTATGTAAAAATGGAAAATGCAAACAGTAAAAGCAGAAGTTTATTCAAATTTTAATTATTCTTAACCAGCTACTTTCTTTGGGATGGAAATTAAGAGTTCACTCTGATTTTATTCTTGAATTTGATTGGTTGTTCTTTCACTCCACTTCCACATGTGATAGGAAATAATCTTGCACCTCCAAGTACAGTTTTGGTCAGAGGTGTGCCTGGGCTCTCTATTTCAGGGGCAAGTGAAGAAAAACAAACCAGTCAAATGTAGGTAGAAAATAAAATTAAACCCATATTGCTACCCAGAAGAAAGCAGCTAGTTAATGATAATAAAATTTGATGTAAATATCTACTTTATTGATTGCATTTTCCATTTTACATGAATAAAATCAATGCATAATTTACACAAGTATTACCATACAGTAGTTTTATAACATGTTGAGATAAAGAAATCAACTCATTCTGAAAACAAAATTTAAAATCAAGGAATTTATATTAAATTACAATATAAAGTAGTTTTAAAAGCTATGACAATAGGCAAAACTAATTCATCTGTAAACAAATTCATCTCAGATTTAAAGAAAATAACTAAGATGTCAAACAAAATTAAAAAAATTTATATTGATTTACAATAGATTTGGTTCTTTTTGATTTTGTTTTCAGATGCTTTGATTTCATTTACTTCTGAGTTGAATTTTTTAAATATGATGTAATTTTGCTTGTTGCCATAGCTTTTAAAACTACTGTAATTTAATTCACTTCAATTTCTTTTTTTGGTCTGAGTTAATTTTGGTGATCTCATTAGGTTATAAAACTACTGTAGCCATGCAATATAATTTTTTTAATGATAATACATTCATTTAATGATAAAATGAAGTCTAAAAAATCTAATTACACTCTAGTAATACAGTAATCTTGTTTTATAATAAAATATACTTGTAGATCATTATATATTGAGTTGTGCTTTGTTAATTAACATAAAAAAGAACTCAGGAAAAAGTCTTAAATACATAAGACTTGAGGTTTTGGCTTTAAGCCTGTTTGATCTGAGTATGAGTTATAAAATATTCCTGGTAAATGAAAGATGGGTGCTAAAGATTTAATGTCAAAATTAATGAGCAAAAATAAAATTATTTTATTATAAAAGGAGAATTCAATTTTATACCCAAAGGTCTAATAATATTAGCCTAAGTGGAGATACTCCAAGTGGCAGGAGACTGGTAGAGATCCAGAAGTTTCAGATATTAGTGTCAAACTGTATTTGGGTAAAGAGAACTCTATAGGTCAAAGGCAAAAAAGAGGCATTCACAAGGGTTAATTTGCAAACTACTATTTACTAGTCCAATTAAAACCCCTAAAGAGTTCAAAACCACAACAAAATATCTGATAAAATAAAACTTTATTAAATCAAAGAGATAATGAACTATCTAGTTTCTTGGAGGAGGTATGGGAAAGTGGCAGATAAAATGACATCACTTTTATCTGCAGCTGAACAAGGGACAGATTCAGTGGTAGTGGGGTAAGATTGGGAAGTGTGGCAGGGATCAGGGTTAGTAGGTCAATGATTGTGTCTTAAATGAGGGGTTGGGGAGACTGGGTTAGTTGACTGGGAAGAAGCAGCAAGAGCCAATTTCTTTAATTGCTTCAATTGCTTGCTTTTTTCTTCTGTCACATAGGCAGGCTTGACATTCCAAATAGATGATTGAGGGAGATATGACAATTTTTTAAATTATCACTGTCACTTGTATAGAAGATGATAAGATCAGACCAGTATTGGACAAGTACAGACAGTAAAAGCTAAAAGAACAGCTCAATTCTGGCGCGCAATCCATGGTGTGTGGCAGGCTTTGAGCGCCTGAAAGCATAAAAAGTGCTGTGTAGACACACATCTGCAAGATGCATGTCAATGCAGTTGGTGGAGTAGTTCTAGCAGATATGGCCTGCAGCTGCAATTTACTTGGTAGCCCATTCACACTGCTCTATCTTAGCACTCAGTACAACAGTGTGCACTGCTTGTTGTGTAGCCCACTCCTCCAGAATGACCTTGGGCACCTAATGGTAGGCATACCCATCTGCAGTGTTTGAAGAAGAAGATTAATAATTGATGCCCACTGGAGAAACTACAATAAAAACTCCAAAAAATCTGTACAAAATTATGTTACACTTGTAAATATAAGATTATATATGCTTTTCTTCATAGCTTTGGATAACTGTGGTAACCCTTATGTAATTTAGGAAGATGATGTCATTTTAAGTTCTTGTTGACCTCACTTTGATGAAATGTATAACGGTGAAATTTTAGGGGTCTGTGTCCACCAAACAGTCTCATTGAGAGCTTGATTGATCAATATTTATATGGTTCAACCACAACTTCATGAATCCAGAAATTGTCTTCTCTTTTTTAGTGAAGATAATGTGGTCTCTGTTGCATTTAGCTCTTGGGGACACCATCCAAGAGGGCATGTCAGAAATTCTTTATTATGAAAGGTTCAAGGTTTGCAGCTAGCCTTGGGTTAGACTTCAGGGCAAAATTAAGGGGACATGCCCCAATTTCTTGAAAAGCTTGAAGAGGCTTTTCTTTTAGTGAAAAGAAAAGGAATAAGCTTGAAGATTATAAAAGCCAACACAAATGTGGATAAACTTGTCTTTATTTAGAGAGAGCATTCCATTTATATAGTAGATTGGGAGCATGGATTGTGTAAAATTAGGCTGATTGACCACAAATGATCAGGCTAATCATCACACACAGATCTTATCAGTTACACGCAGTATTATCACTGAATTATGATTCCATTAAGTGAGTGATTATATGGTGTATAATCATTAGTTTATTATTTTAATATGACTATTACACGGCATATAATTGTAGTCAATATAGTAATTATCACTGATTACGTGGTATGTAATCAATAGATCATCAGTTGATTATCCCTCTTTTTTCCCACTGGATGTTATATCACCTCAGCCCCACTAGCCTGAAAGGCTTATATCTGTATATCAAACAAATGATGTGCAAAAGGCTAGGAAATATCAATTTTTATTGGTATTACACGGCAGATAATTGGTTCCTTATTGGTTTGGAACACTATTACATGTCATATAATCCTTGAGTTGATATTGGATTGAGTCATCTATTATAAAATAGTTTTAAAAGCTATGACAACAACCAAAATACCCCAGATTTAAACAAATGATTTCATATTTAAGTAAATTCCAACTATCAGGTTAAAATATACACTCTTTGAACAGGGATTTTTGGCGTTAATGGGCAAAATGGGTCAACACAGCAACAAATTGTTGTAACTTTGCTGTTTTAGCAGAGTTATAAGGGGAAAGTATTTAGAAACTAGATAATATTCTTTATTGAGAGATAGGTATTATATAGTCATTGTTAATTGTGGATACCAGGAAAATGATAGCATTGATCACACGGTGGGATGATGAAGGGGGTGGCTTGATCCTTGTAATGAGTCAAGCGCCAAAACAAGGTATCCACCATGGGAGCTCAGCTTTTGTTCATATTTTTTGTTTTTGGGAATTTGAGTTGACTTCCTAGTCTGGCTCCAAGTGACTGGATAGTTGGATTGCGGGTTACAAGCCTACTTACTCAGAACCTTGCTGACAGGTTGAGCCTGCTGTTTCAACACCCCCCTGACTGAAGGTTGGCCTCCTCTGGGGGAAAGTTGTCAGGGAGGTTGTCAGGAGCCCGGGCGCCATACTGGACTGACTGTTGCTCTGTGGCAGGTAGGACAGTCTCACACTGTTTCTTTTTGCCTTGCAGGGTCTTAGGCAATCATGGTGGAGGACTTTGTCTTGTTCACGTTTCCCGAGTACTTGTACAAGGTAAGTGTTGTTTTTGTTTACCTTTAAGATGATCACTGGGCCTACTTTCTTGGGTTGTAGTTTACTTTTGTCAATGTTCATGATCCAAAATTTGTCACCGGCCTCATGTCTGTTTTGAATGGAGATGAATGTCTTTTGTAGACGCTTGTTTTCTCTCTCTGCTTGATCAACATTGCCTCTATGACCTGGGGATCTGAGCAAGGTGGAACCTTGCTTGTAATTTCCAGCTTGGGTCCTGATAATGCTTGGATGTTATTGGGCTATGTGACATATACCAACTCAAAAGGGCTTTTCCCAGTGGATCTGTTCACACAAGTCTGGAATACAAGTATTGCAATTGGTAGCTGATTATACCAGTCCTCAGGTCTCCTGGTGGTGATCTTGGCTAAGGCTTGCACAAGGCTGTCATTTAGCTGTTTCATACGTCCATTGGCCTGAGGGTGGTAGGGTGTTGTCACAGTGTGCTTGACCCCATTCTTGGTGAGGTATACATTGGTATCTTCAGAGGTCAATTCTTTGACTCTGTTGGTTATCAGGAGTTCTGGCTTTCTGAACTTGCTGATAACTTCTTTTCCTATTAATTGACACACATTGTTGCCAGTATGTGTCTTTACTGCTTGTGCCACTGGCCATTGTGTGGCAAAGTCTATTGCGGTGATGATGTACTTCTTTTCATTATGCTTCTCTGGCATGGGGCCTACAATGTCTAAGGCCCACACCTTGAAGGGTAGTTGCATGCAAATAGGTAGTACTGACTTAGTTGGAGTTTGCTTCTTTCAAAATTTCTTGCATACTTTGCATTGTTCCAAGACTTCCTGAATGCAAAGGTACAGGGTTGGCCACCATGCTTTGTATTTAAGGAATTCTTAGAGGTTGCAACTTTTTGTGTGCCCTAGGTCCCTATGATAACGTAGGATGGTGTCAACTTGCTGATGTGTGGGAACATAAGGGATGGTGGTTTCATTAGACATTTTTCAATGTAAGGTTCCATACACGTCTGCAAATACGTGCTTGTTCTTAATGACTGTTTCCTTTGTTATGTCTGTGGTGCCAGGAGAAACCCTTTGTCCAAATTACCAAGAGGGACCAGTCTGGGTCAAGTCCATTCTCTCCTCTTGTAGCTCGGACGTACAGGTGCAAGAGTGTGTCTGCCATGGAAAGCTCTGGACCAGGCTTATATTGTATGAGCATATTGAATCTCTCCGAGAGTTCCATCCAGCAAGATTGACAGCAGGATAGATTTGCTTGGGGTTTGAAATATATGAGCAACTTGTGGTCAATCAATGCTGTGAATTCTTTCTGTTGTTCTAGATAAAAATGCCATTTGACTAGGCAGTGTACAATGGCCAACAACTCTTTATTGTGGATAGGGTATTGACACTTGCCATCTGTCAATTTTTGCAATTCATAAGCTACAAGCAGTAAGTCACCATCATTGTTTTTCAATTTGTAGTACTCCCCCAACAGATGTGTCTGAGGCGTTGGTTTTCATTTGGTACTCCCTATTGCGTTTGATATATTGCAGGATAGGTGCTGTTGTGAGCTTCTCTTTGAGGCTTCTAAAGCAGAGGTCATGTTGGGGGGTCCATACAAACTTGGATTTGGTGCCAGTTATGGCAGATAAGGATGCAGTCAGGACGCCACAGTCAGGTATGAAACTGCATATGTAGGCCACCATTCCTAGGAACATACAGAGTTCCAACTTGTCTTTGGGTGGTGGCATTTTGCAGATGGCCTGTATCTTCTGACTGTTGGGCTTGATGCTGTCTTTTGAGACTATGTGCCCTAGGAAGGGTAGTTGCTCACAGAAGAACAGGCGTTTGGAGGGCTTGGCCAGCAGCTTGTGTTGTTCCAGGGTAGCAAAGACTGCCTCCAGGTCCTTGTGGTGCTGCTCTACTGAGGGCCTATAGAAAATAATGTTGTCCAGGTAGAATAAGGCGTGCTTGCCTATGTGAGGGGAAAACACCTCATTCATGAAGGTCACAAAAGTTGAGGGGGCGTTTGTCATACCAAAATTGAGTATCACATACTTATATGAGCTGTACTTAGTACAGAAGGCTGTCTTGGGGATATCTTCCTCTTTGATAAAAATCTGGTTGTAGCCTGCAGTTAGTTCAATCTTAAAGAAGAATGTGGCGCTGCCCAGGTCATTGAAAAGGTTGTCAATAAGTGGAGGTGGATAACTATTTTTATGGTAACTTTGTTTAGGGCTTGGTAGTCTGTGACCAGATGTAAGGTACTGTCCTTCTTGGCCACAAAGAATACGGCAGCCCCAAAATGAGACTGTGAGGGGCAGTTAAGTCCTTTCTCCAACGCCTCCTTGAGATAGGTGCGTAGGGCGTTGTCTTTGTTTGAGGTCAGGCAATATATAGGCTGTGCTTTGGATACAGCTCCCTTGAGTTGAATGTAATGTTTGATATGCTTTTCTGGAGGCAACCCAGGTAGAGCTTCCTTGAAGATTTCTGGATGGTGGGCCACAATTTTGCAATCCTGAGGTGTGGAGGTATCCTGGTGATCTTTGAAGTGTATGATTTTGTACTGGAAGGAGTCAAAGTCAATTGTCTTGAAGTTCTCTCTTTTGTTCAGGGTCTCTGTAATGCACACAAAGACATGGTCACATAGGAGTTGGTCCACTGAGTCAGGGTGGATCTGGTGGTTGACACCTTTTGCGTTTGATGGTCAATACCAAGGTTGTCCAGTCTACATGAGGATTGTTCTTTCTCAGCCAATCCAAATCCAGTACAATGTCAAACTTTGGAAAGTCAATGACAGGGCCTTGGATGTTGGAGTGTAGTTTCTCAAGCATGACAGAGAAGGGGGTGGTTTCCCTTGTCACAGCAATGTGATGTTCCTCAGCTAAAACCACGTTTTTAATCTGCAAAGGATTAGCGGCTAGCTTGAACTTGTCTACAAAGCTGCTGTTGACAAGGGTTTGATCTGCAACCAAATCCAGGAGTGCTGAACCCATTTAACTGCAAAAACAGAAAGGATAGGACATCATTTTATTAGTATATCTAGCAAAGGTGTAAATTACTGGATCTCCTGAAGGTACTTGGATTATTGGGGATTGGTCCACATCCTTGGGTTGGTACTCATTGTTGGGCAAGTCAGGAGGTGTGCAGGGAGAGCTTGGCTTGCTTAATGCTCTCCCCGGGCTTTTCCCTTGTCTTGGTTGCCCTTTGTGGCAGTGATAAAGAAATGGGTACAATTTGACTGGCAATTGTTCCCACTTCCATGTCCATTTGAGCCTGCAGGTTTATGGTTTGTGTTGTTTCTGTTGTTCACATGGGGTGGTCAATTGGAGCTCCTGCTTGGGTGAGAGTCTTTGGGTCTCTCTCATTTTCTGGTTTGCGCTTTGTGAAGAGTGTTGGATGTTTGTTCTGCTTTTTCTGCTTTGCAATACAGACTCTTTAGATTGGTCACTTGGTCCAGGTTCACATGTCTCATTACATGCAACTTGAGTGCATTATAGTACATGAGGTGTGTGACTGGGGTTTCAAAAGCCATGTCAGAGGGTGTGCGTAGTCAGAGTTCATTGTAGGCGCGGGTGAGTTCTTTCACGGTGCCTGTTTGGGTTAAGTTCTTTACTTGACGTATGATCATGAGTGTGGTGTCCTTAAGAACAAATCTTGCCAAGAAGTCTTGTTTGAAGGTATTCCAGTCCTTTTTGTTGTGTTCTTCATGCCATTTGTTGCACCAGGTGCCAGCGTCATGAGTCAGTTGGATGGAGATTTCTGCAATCCAGAATTGCTGCAGGCATTCCATTTGGGCCAGTTTTCTCTGGGAAGACTGGATTCATGTGGCAGTGTTGTCATTGTTGGCCCCAGAAAAGAATTCCAGGGCAGCGCTTCAAAGTCTTTGGGCTACGTAGGCTGGCATGGTATTTTTGTCAGTTGCACAAGGAATGGCAGAGGGAGCCTGTAAGAACCCTTGGGTGAACAGGGCATTGAATGCAGGAAGGGGTATCACCATATTTTGGTAGAGGACAAACCCATCAGGTATCTCATCACCAGGTGTGTACAGCATTCAGTCTGGTAGGAGGCCAGACATGATTCTATCAAGGATTTTTTGACCGCAGCAAGTACAGGCAACAAGCAGAATTTTGGGGAATAAAGTAGAATGGAAAATCTACCTGTGCTACCAATGTTGTAACTATGCTGTTTTAGCAGAGTTACAACGGGAAAAATATTTAGAAACTAGATAATATTCTTTATTGAGAGATAGGTATTATATAGTCATTGTTAATTGTAGATACCAGTAACATGATTGTGTTGATCACACAGTTGGTTGGTGAAGGAGGTGGCTTGATCCTGGTAATGAGTCAAGCACCAAAACAAGGTATCCATTGTAAGAGATCATCATTTGTTCATGTTGTTGTTTTTGGGAATTTGAGTTGACTTCCTAGTCTGGCTCCAAGTGACTGGATAGCCATATTGCGGGTCACAAACCCGCTTACTTGGAACCTTGCTGGCAGTTCAATCCTGCTGTTTTAATAAAATTTCTTACGCACCAAGCAAGAATATTCAAAATACAATCTAAAATACAAGAATTTACAAATAAAATGGTGTGAGATGACTTTTGTTGTACATATGTTTACTATGTGAATTGGTGACAAAATACACCAAAGTGTGGTGAATCAAAACTCAATCCAAAAATAAAACACAATAGCAACTCACTATTTAAACAAAATCACTCAAAATTTGTGTGCAATGTAATGTAATCAAGAATGATACCAAGGTATCAAAAATAGGGCACACAATCTGAAACACAAATTTAAAATAATTGTGTTGATGCTTAATTTGGCGTAAAATCTGGGGAAAAGGGTGGAAATTATTTCAGGTATTCTAAAATTGGTATTGTAAAACCAAAAACAACAAATTAAGAAATAAAAAACCTATAATTGGGATATTGGGTGGGGAAAACTCTAATTAAATATCCATATTCAGATAAAAGTAAAAATTAAAGTTAGGGAGTAACTTAATTAGGGTTTTTTAGTATTTTATTAAATTTTAAATTATAAGATACACAACAATAAGTGACAATGCACCAGTTGTGCTCCGCGGTTGTGGTTGCCCCTGTGGGTCAAAGAATAGAGTTAGTGCAACACAAGTGCCTACTCAGGAAGGAGACAGAGGAGAGTTCAATAGTGACGCTGCACTGACACAGCTGGTTCAAGGAGCACAAGCTGCTAGGGTTTATAGCATCAAATCCTTGGGTCTTCAAGCTGACCTAGAAGCCCACTAAGGTCACCACTACCAAAATGGTTAGAAACAAGGATGTAGAACTCACTTTGTATGTGTTTGACGCTGTGTACCACCAAAAGTTGATCCTGTCAGCCATGATGAAGAAGGTTAAGCCTGTGCTTAAAACTAGCTACAGGCCTTATGTCAGTGATAGCAACCAAGAAGATTTCAACAGGCCCAAGTTCTATAGAACCATAGAGGAGCAGTTGTGTTGAAGAAAGTTGCTGCATTCTACACCAAGGTACTCATTCCTTGCAAGCCTGTCACTAATCAGGATCCTGGCTTGTCTGAACCCACAAATCCTGCTCAGGAGTGCATTCCTGATATAAAGCGCATCATCCTTCTCAGGTTTATGCAGGAATCTGGGAACTACAAGACAGCTGTGGCCCTTGTTAGAATGAATCCCAAATAATCCTCCAAAACCTTCAACAAATTGATCAATAATGATCATATCCTTGCTGCAGAGAAATCCCTGCACATTTCAACCATGCTCACTAAGGAGCACAAATGAGCAATCCACCAGTGAATAACCCAAGATTGTCATCTTGAACTGGCAAATATACAGGCCATGATAAAATCTACTTCTAGGGTTGAGGCCTCACTTTCTCTTTATTATCATTTGGTAAAGGGTCTGCAGTTTTCATGGAAAAAACTTGGGGCATCCCCCTACAATTGGAATAGCCCAACCAACATCAAGACACATAAAAAAATATGCATAGGCATAAACTGCCCTCAAAGCCAAGGGGACAGTCAAATTTTACTATATTGACAAATCAGCATTTACCTTGTCAATGCACAATGGGTATATCCCAAAAGGCTCCCATGACAGGGTAGCTTGGCGTGCTGCATTATGTGCCATAGCCTATTCCATGGCGGCTCTCCTTGGTCCAAAGGGGATCAAGCTGTACCAAATGATATTGGGATCTCACAACAGCAGGACCTTTCTGATATTCCTTCAATTGGTCCAGGAGCACCTGAGGCGCACAATCCCGGGCTTCACCAATGTAATTGTACTGGATAATGTTGGACTCCACAAGATGGCAGATATTCTTGAGAAATTTCCATCAATCAACACCAGCATTGCAGTGGGCCCCCAGCAATTGGCCATGGAAAATTTGAGCCTTCTCTTCCTCCCTGCCTATTCACCCTTCCTAAATCCCATTGAGGAAGTCTTTGGGTGGCTCAAGCAAGGAACCCCAACTGGGACTAAGGACCTCTTTGATTTGCTGCAGGCCGGGATTCACACCCTCCCAGCTGAGACTGTGGCCAAATTCTATGGCCACACTGACTTTTTCATCCCTACATGCCTTGCCAAACAGCCAATCAATTTAAAGGCTTAATATACCTGACTATTTTATATTCTCTAATTTACTATTTAAGATTTGTTAATTATTGTTTTATATTTAGAAACTTCCAAGCCTGCAATCACATTCAGCAGGACCATCAATAAAGGTTTGTAATATTTTTATTTGTGTTAAATTATTTCATTATGGTATCTAGTGCTATCCCAAAAACTTGATACTGGATTACTTGTATAGATTTATATCACTCTTGTCAAATAAATATAAAAATGAAATTAAAAAAAGTTAAATGTAAATTGTACACAGTAGAAGTAAATTTTATTAAATTAAATATGTTTATGGGTATATGGTGACATCACCGGGATCTTTTTCCAAAACAGTGTTTGCTAAAATAAGAGTTATAAAAATCAGTTATTTTAAAAAGTAAAATTTAAAAGTGAAAATTATATTGAGGAACAAGGTTTTTATTGGGTGCGCCTGTAGTGGGTTTGTTGGTATGTATCTATCTGGCAATGGAGGTTGCGCACAACCTCCACTGCCACACCTTAGACAGTGGATATACCCTGGTTGAAATACTCCCGCCTGCTAGTGAAAGGTAGTATAGTCAGATGGGAGTTTAGGAGCAGCTTTTTGGGCAGGGCTGCAAACCCATAAATTCCAGCCAGGACCAGGGCATCCTGGATGACATGATCTACCAAGTTGTATCCAGGGGGACCTTCTTCCCATCCAGGGAAAGTCTGGCCTCATTAATCCCTAGGAGGACCCTGTCAAGATCCTCTATAAATGCGCTCATCCCAAAGTAAAATAGATACCCAAGGTAAACCACCAGATGAAACCTTTGTCCAGCAAAGGCTTCTGTGAACTTATAGAGTGTATTATACACAGCACTAATCTTATTTTCATGATTTGTCTTCAAGAAGGTCAGCTCCATGGCTGCAGGGACCCCCATCTTGTCAGCGCTCCAGACCAGCCTGAAGTTGGCAAGGAGGATTTTGGTCTTCTTGATGGCTGTTGTGTCTGCAACAGTCAATTTACACACCACACGCCCAAAGTTCTCCAACAGATAAGAGAGTGTGTGCTCCACCAGGAAGCAGAAGCAAGCAGCCGCATGGGCCTGGCCCGTCTTCAGTATTTTCTTAAATGGGAGCATTGCCAGGATGTCCCAAACAATCTCAATGGAGTTTACACAGTAAACTCCACTGAGGGCCACTGAGTCCAGGTGGACCAATTGGGCATTCTTGTAGGCATTAACTGCCCACTCAGATGCCCCCTTGCCATGCGTCAGCCCAACTAACGTCTCCTGGGGCATTGGGAAGGTACCGTTGATTCAATCATCAAGCTCCCACAAAACAAGAAAAACAGAAACAGCTGCCTTGTCACATGATTGGCGTAGCTGGCATAGAACATGGCGGGGACAAATGGGACCAGGACTTGACATATTTTGCTGTCTATGTTTTATAAAATAAGGTAAGTATTTTGAACTTTTAATATTTTTTATTAGGCTAGCTTCTTGTGTTTCTTCCTTGCCGGCAGCTTCAGCAGGCTTAGCTATTCTTGGCGCAAGCAATTGCACTGGCAATTCAGTATCTTCTTTCCTGGCGCGCTTTGCAGGTTTCAGGTGGGCATACATTTCAGGGTTGTCAACCCAGATAGACGGCGCAGAAAGATTGTACATCTTAAACTGGAGGCCCTCAACCACTGTCTTCTAAAATATTTAGTAAGCGCTCAATTGTCTTCTCAGGGGTGTCTGTATTTTAATCATAAGGGCCTTTGTGGACACCTTGTCTATTTTGTCTCTGTCAAGGACAGCAAAATTAACTCTTGCTTTGACCTTGCTGTCAATTTCTTTGATCTCTGCAATTGTAGAGTCAAGGTCCTTTAAAAGCTTCTCCAATTCTCTCATTGACTTTTACTAACATTTTCTTATGTTTTTGTAGCTTTACCCCTAATAAAATCTGTATTATTCTGATACTATTGCCTCTTTGTTTATCCCTGTTTGCTTCCCCCATTACTCCAATATCCCATCTCTTACCCACTGTGTATATGTTTTATGCTCATTTTGATATGTGTTGTTTGCTTTTTGGTGGCATTGCTTCCATAACTGCCATATTATTTTTAGCATTTAAACAAAGCCCCTTGTGGAAATATTAACAAAAATTTGGTGATCAGCTAAATTTGAATTATAAAATTATAGGTTAATTGTGTTTAGATAAAGTTGTTACTGATCCAAATTCAAAACCTTAATGATAAAATTTAAGCCAATCAGGATCCGCGTGATAAAGTGATTATTATGACATAAAGGGCCATTCAATAATTCTTTGGTGCATGTGTGCTAGTTAATCTGATTGGCTGGTTGTTTTTCTATTGAGCGCCTTTGCTGCTGTGGCAAGTTGTTGATGGACTAGTGTTAACCCAGCAGCTGATTGGGCACTAGTCCACCAACAACTTGCCACAGCGGCAATGGCGCTCAATAGAAAAACAACCAGCCAATCAGATTAACTAGCGCACATGCACCAAAGAATTATTGAATGGCCCTTTATGTCATAACAATCACTTTATCAAGCAGCTCCTGATTGGCTTAAAGTTTATCATTAAGGTTTTGAATTTGGATCAGTAACAACTTTATCTAAAAACAGTTAATACTATAATTTTCTAATTCAAATTTAGATGATCAACAAATTGCTGTTAATATTTTCACAAGGGGCTGTGCAAAGTGCTAAAAATAACTGTGTTCTTAATCTAGATACACAGCATAGTAAATAAATGATTTTTTTAAAATAAACTGAACATACAAAATAAAACCAACTATAAACAAAGAGAAAACAAACAATTAAATTCAGATTAAAGTAATATAAATAGAAAATGGTTTATGGCAGGGAGTTTATTGGGGGGCGGGGAAGAGAGATGCCTAGTATGCGGAATAGTGCAGGAAGGAAGGTGTAGAGCTGGTGCTTGCCTGGGGGTCTGTGATTGGGTGGGGCTGGCAGGTGGGGGGTAGTGGTGGTGGGGGTAGGGGTAGGAGGATTAATTGTGATGGCCATCATATAACACCCATTATATTCCTTGTTTGTCATTGACTGGATGGATTGATAGGTGGCTGTGGTACAGGGTGGGAGGCACTTGTCTTTACGTGATTGGTTGTCTATATTCACATGGAAGACAATTTGGGCAAACAAGACAGCCACCATTTGGCAACCAAAGAGAGAATTGTGGTCAAGGACCCCAAGATAGAGGTTGTTGAAAGCCTGAGAGTGGCGCTCTTGTACTGTGTCTCCAATGTTGAAGAACATAACATCTGTCAGATGAATGTCAGTGAGGCTGTCAGGGTAGACTGAGGCCTGGTGCCCACGTTTCTGGATGGCCTCAAGGGCAGTGGAGCTACCCTCCATCTGGTGGCTCAAGAAACCCCAGTGAAAGGAATTAGAGATATCTCAGGAGTCAAGCAATTCACTGAGGATTTAGCTTTACTTGTAGCCATTGGTGAAATCTGGGTTTGTCCAATAGTAGACAGAACCCTTGGCTGAAACATCCAGAAATGCGCCAATAAACGTCCCCTTCTTGACTGTCTTCTTTCTATTTTTGGCAGCGGCTTTTCCTTGCTCACCAAAATTTTCAAACACAATCTATAACTTGTAGTAGGAGATAAACATGACAACGTCTGATAAACTAGTCAAGCATCAGACCAGGGTTGATTCAATGTCTAGATCAGACAGGGAATCCTCAGCGCCATCCCATTGGTTGCCAGCAAAATTGGTAAGAAACTGTATTGAAGCCACCTTCCCATACATCCAGAGCTGTACCATGCGCTCAGACACCCAAATGCCATAGTGCACAAGTTGCTTCTTACCTGGGTCAAGGGAAGCTTGGGGTCCTGCTGCAAGAGATCAAGCATAATTAAGTATGTCTTGTTGATTTGGGACTTGGGAGCCTTCTTGGGCTTCTTTATTTTCCCAACCATATTCCCCCTGTTCATTAGATTGTTGAACTCCTGCATTATGGTGGCTTGGGTAAATTACAACTGGCTAGCAATCTTTTCCCAGGACAGACCCTGCAGGTTCAGTGCCACAATTTCCTGAAGAATTTAGGCAATAATTATTCTGCATTTGGGGCACTGGGCCAGGGGAGCCAGATCCTGATTGGCTGTAGGGGGGCAGGTTGGCTTGTGGTGGGAAGTTGTTCCAAATCAAGGTTGCCATCCTGATTGGTTGGTTGATAGGCAGCTTGTGTGGGGATGGGTACAGGAGCAGGGGCAGAGATAGACACTAGGTGACTGTTGAACAAGTCAAAGCCATATGGGTTGGGGGTCAGGTACAGGTCAGCTTTTTTATTGCCTGCCTCAAAGGCTGGGGTGTAAACAGGTGCCTGCACGTCCTGAGCCTTGCCTCCATTGAAGCTGTCTTGGCTGCTGGTGCTGTTGAAAATGTTGTTGCTATTGAAAACCATTGTAAAAAACCTACAATAAAAATTAAAATAGAAGTTTAAATTTTATGATTTATTTTTATTGTAATCACCATTCCATATTTGGAAGGCTCTCAAAACCATTATATACAAATAAGGATCCATGAAAATGAATAAAATGCCTCTGTTTCTAAATTAAATAGCTGTTGATTGGCTGTTAAACTATTATATTTCTATTTTAGGCTTATACTACACATTTTGTCTGACTTCATTTTGTCTTGTGCTTGTGGAGTCTCACTTCCAGACTGTTCAATTTTTTTTCATTTTAGTCCTTCTGTTAGTGCTTATATTAATCCTGATTTGATTATAATATACTTCAGAATAGCATCCATCCATCTCACTTGCTGTGTCAGTTAATTTTGTTTGTGGTTTAAACAATGCTGCTTGATATTTGCTATAATTTTTTATAACAGGCCAGTGAAATTTTACTTTTTGTTTAACATTTCATTTATTAACCAAACATATTTAAATTATTTGAATCCTGAATCTTGTGCAACTTGGATTTTGTTCAAATCTGAAATCATTTTGTTTAAATCTGAGGTATTTTTGGTTGTCACCATAGCTTTTAAAACTACTGTACAGTGTATAATCCTGTGATGCAGGGTGCCACTCCCTAGTATTGCCTTATCTGGACTGATTTCTTTTTTTGGAAAAGTAAAAGGGGAACTGCTGCCCTTTTTTGTAAAATTACATTGGAGAGTAACCCTCCAAATCACATAGCGGCATTTCCAATTAGAGACCAATTGACGCACCTGCAGCTAGCCGCAGATGCCTCAGAGAGTGAACTATCAGAGTGGGTTTTCTTATGAAAATTAGTGACCAATTGTAGCATCTGAGGCTAGCTGCAGATGCATTTATTGGTGACCCATTGAAAGAGGTTTTATATATGGCAATTAACAACCCATTGATTATCCCACTATGTAAATTGGTATATCAATCTTCCGCCCCTCTTTCTACAAAAGTGTGAACCCTAAAGAGAGTAGCCTGAAACCCTATTCTACACTCAATTCCCCAAAGTTGACCCTACTATTGCTGCAATCACCTGACCCTCAGAACACGTGCTCAAATGTTCACTTCTTGCCCAATCTAATCCATTTCCCTGTGAATATTCTCCAAAATGTTTCAGCTCTCCAAGAATAAGCTCATTGCCTGACAGTCTAGACCCTAGTCAGCATGACTCACCTTTTCTTTTCCCTCCTCTCCCTCTAAGTATAAAAAGACCCTAAGAGGTCCCCAATAAACAGAATCATTTACCATACAAACACAACAGACAACTTAAAAATCTTAGACTACTTGCAGAGCCCACAATTAGAGGTTCTGTTGAGTAAGAAGATATTAGTCCTGTTGTGTTCCAGTTGCTGCTCAGCTACACTCAACCCATCCCTAGAACCCTTGAACACCACAAATCCCCAACTCAAACCGGCATATCAATAAGCAGAAGGCTTGCCATCCAGAAAAGAATCACTGATTAAACCCTAAAAGGATAAAACAGGAATACCAGAAGTCTATCTTCCAGAGTAGGAGGATAGAACTGGGACAATTTCTAAGCGCTAACCAAATACAGCCTAGTTTCCTAGTGTTATAATATGCCCATGAAGATACAGCCAAATGATCATCACCATTAGGCTAGCTCAAAAAACACATAGGTTGTAGATGAGGTGCCATGTACACTTTGTAAAGGCTAGTAGCAGCACAAACACCAAGGAAAGCCAATCAGGATAGGTGCAGCCAGCAAAGATGGACCTATTGTACAGGTAGTCATGGAGAACTGTCTGAAAGGACAGTAAAAATGGTTGTTGAAGTATATATAGATACAGACATCTGAAATGATGATAACAAGCTCTTGGTTACACCTGGATAGAATGCAGCTGCTGGCTAGATCATAATCCAGTCCCAATAAACGCAAATATCTTTAAAGTTATATTCTCCTGTAATCTGTAGTGCTCTTGCATAAGATAGGTGGAGCACATTGGCAAGTCTAACGTCTATCTGTAGCTTTGAACATACTAGCAATACCCTGATTGCTCAACAGATTGTTAAATATGTAGAAAAGGGGGTTGATTGGATGTGAAATTGTACCAGGATCAGAATAACCAAGGTAGCACAATCTGGAATGTGTGAATGTTGATGTCAACCCATTTACAGAAAGGGGGGACTGTGGTATTCAAAAGCAAATCTGACCAGGTCTTTGCAAGTATTGGGATTTTCAGGCCATGTTGAAATAGCGTTGCTAGCACAGTTTACAACGCCATGCAACACATTGTAGTTAGCTTTAGTTTGATACTTGTACTTGAGGTATTCTGAGTAATGTTCTGAGTTACAATTTTAGCTCTATGGAATGATGTTTTTTTTTGGAAATTTTCATCCAAGCCAAGGCCAGTCAAAGGTTTGGGATTGTTTGTATTTCAACAATTCTGAATAATCTTAAGATGGAACATGCAATCAAGCTTTAAGAATTTCCATCCGGCACCCAAGTATAATAAGGAAACAATGGCCATGTGCAAAGCTAAGACAATCAAAAGAAAATCAACCAAAAAATCATAAGGAGTCAAGTTTCAATACAATAGATCAATGGTGGCCAGGAATTCTTCCTGCCCCTTATTCCATAGGCTTAGAAACGCTGCACACGTTTTCTTCTTTGTTTATAAACAAAATTTAGTAGCTGGCTTTATTAAGTTGATGCTGCAAGCTATACACCCTTTTATCTACTTATAAAGTTTGAATCTAAAATAATTGCATGCTTTATCATTAAACTTATCCTCCTTATGGGAAAGGCCTCATAAGAAGACATTGTGAGGTCTGGGTTTAGGTGGAAGGACTAAAATCAGCAATGATGGGGACTATGACGGGGCAGGGACCAATGTAATACTGCTATAGTGATGATTAATATAGTTCAGCTCATCTCTAATTAGTCATTGGCTTTATTGGATGAGATCCAGATGTGGCCCTGGGCAGCAAGTGCAGATTCTATTCTGATTGGCTGCCCTTATCCACATATAATTTGAGCTGAGCAAAAAAATCATACATAGCCAGAAATCAAAAAGGGACACATGGTCTTGGAAAATGAGACATGAAGAATTGGATTTCTGGGGGCTTTTCTTCTGGAAATCTACCCTGTATTAAAAAAGTAAATACCCAAGATAGACGTCTGTGTGGCCGGCTGGGTAGTTTAGGCTTGGTTTCCTCATTCTTTGATAGCCTCAACAGCCTGTGCACCATTATTCATTGGGTGGCTGACAAAATCTGCCAAGTGGAATTCAAAGGATCTCATGTGCTGGGTAGTCTACCAAGAGTTTGATTAGATGCATATTTGTTTATGTGATCAGAACTTATACAGTAGTGAAGGGAGCCTTTTTCAGAGACATCAAGAAGCACACCAATAATGTAAATTCAGATACTGAATGTAAAAATGCGGGATTGTCAAATCCTTGGTCCAAATTTCAAATCACCTTTGCAGGATATCCTTTTTTAGAGTAAATTGAATTCTTTGTATTTTTATTTGGATTTTTAAAAATGTGGTAACTCAAGACACTTTGCAAAGTTCAAGTCAAACTGCATATTTCCAATGGACAAAATGAATTAACTGGAATCAGATTGAAGTATTCAAATCCATCAACTATTTCCATTAAGCTTACTATGTTTTTTGAAATTACATGATTGCCAAATCCATGAATCATATTTCAAATCACTTTTGGATGCCACTAGTAAACTCAGATATTAATTGCGGAACTGGAACCCAAATCAAATGTACAGTAAGAAACTAGGACAAATCAACCCAGATAAAGAAGCTCCACTCTGAATAAAATCAAATGAAAATTCCAATCTCAACAACCATGTTTAGACATGAAATTAAGTGAAATGAAAAATTGTCTAAACTGGAAATGATGCAATATTATGCACTCTAAATCACTAATATAGTGACCACAAAACCAAATAATGATATATGAGCTACCCTCCTGATGACGCAGAATTTTTTTAAAAGTTTTTTGGCCCCTGACGTAGCCAGGGGCCAAATAAACTTCTTTTAGAGGAAGAAAGGAGGGTGAAAGATAAACCATCAGTTTTCTACACTATGTATTCATGTATTGCTATTAAGGATACTTTATTACAGTAGATTTTAAAAAACACTAATAATAAAATAGAATTATATATTGCAATCCATCTTATCATGTTGTCTTTTCTTTGATGTGCTGATAGTTCAATTGCTGTTGATAATGTGCTTGCATTTAATTGTATAGTTTCACCTCCAGTTGCCTTGGCAATAGGAAATCAAGTTGCCCCTGCAACCACAGCTTGTCTTGGGGAGGCAACTTGATTTCCTATTGCCAAGACAACTGGAGGTGAAACTATCCAATTAAACGCAAACATGTTATCAACAGCAAATGAACTATCAACACATCAAGGAAAAGACAACATGATAAGATAGATTGTAATACTGTAAATTCAGAACCTAAACATAAAAATGCGGGATTTTCAAATCCTTGGTCCAAATATCAAATCACTTTTGCAGGCAACTCAGCTGAATGAAAATTAAAATATTTAATAAAATCAACCATTTAATTTGACTTTTTTGATTTATTTAAATTGGCAGATTTCAAATCTCTTGAGCAGATAACTCAACTAACAAAAGACAAAACTCAGCAAACAAATGCGGGATAGATGAATCAGAAATGCAGGATTCTAATGTACAATTTGATATTTCCTGTATGTCAAACAAATCATAGACATAATGTAAAAATCAACAAATATGAAATTGTGGGGTTGTCAAATCCAAGAACCAAGTTTCAAATCATAATTGTGAGGAATTTGAAATAAATATA
Source organism: Entomophthora muscae (assembly GCA_014839935.2). Lineage (NCBI taxonomy): Eukaryota > Fungi > Entomophthoromycota > Entomophthoromycetes > Entomophthorales > Entomophthoraceae > Entomophthora > Entomophthora muscae. The sequence continues at coordinate 240,152 of QTSX02006489.1, forward strand.
ATTTATGAGTGTCTCAAAAAGGATGTTAAAGGATCTAGATTGGATTTGTGCTAATTCTTTTAGGAATCATAGGCATTCTCAAAAAGCACTCTATTCCAGTTTAGGACAGCTAAAATTTCAATTGTAATATTCACAAAATTGACATATATAACAATAAAATTGACTAAAATATATATTCCTCTTCTTGAGTTTAAAATTATAATGAAATTTTTATTATGTCTTCTTTTAACAACAACCAAGTCAACGAGCTGTTCCCTGGCCTTGACAAAATATGCAGGGCTACACTGGGTCTCTTAACGGTCAAGCATCTGTCTATGGCCACTCCCAACCTGCAGGCCCCTCTGCAAGCACCACCTAGGAGTGTGTTCTTTCTCCTGCAACTTCCAGCATGGCCCTGTTTGCCCACAATGCACAGGCAGCTGCCAACCCAAATTCTTTATCAACAATGGCATCTGGAACCAGCTATTTGAGCCATGGGTTACCCAGAGAGCCCAGAATTTCAAAACAGCCAATTGTATGCATTGAACAGTTCACAAGATGGACCTTCCTCCCCCAGCCAATCAGCCTGCAAGAAGCAGAAGAAAATTAATCACTCCAGAGATTGTTCTTGAAATGGTTGAAAAGCGAGGGATGCTTATGTCCCTTGGGGAAATTGCGGTTGCAATGGGGTTTGCAAAGTTGACTGTGGCTGCAACCCTGTAAGCCCACGCCAACTGTGGCCCCCTACCAAGAAGACCCCAACTGGTGCCTGTACTTCAACTGATAGCAAAAAAGCCCATCACCTCATGATGGCCATCATGGAGCGTGATAGTAGATGCCCTTGGTTCAGGTCTGTCTCCAACTGGGACTCCACAGCATTTTCACCCATAAGAGAACAGTGAATTTGTGGATGCACAGAGTTGTGGTTGCCACCAGACTCTTATCCAATTAGGTTCTCAGTGGCCCCAGTTTGATGGATACTGACCCATATGATTCTAAAATCATCAATTTTATCAAAGGAAGGGCAATGAGGGCCTGTAATGACGTAATCTTCCTGCCATATGCCAATATTTTTGCAAGTATTCAATACTTTGGAGAAAAGCACATACAGTCTGATGTATTCAAGCACAGACCAATCTTATATTGTTTTGTTGGGTTTATTGTTGGCAGTTTCCCCATTGGGCGTCAATTATTACTCAGCAATATTGAATACCACAGATGGGTATGCCTACCAGACAGAGATCAAGGCCATGCTGGAGGAGTGGGCCACACAAAACGCTGTGAACACAGTTGTACTGAGTGCAGAGATGGAGCAGTGGGAATGGGAAATCCAAGAAATCAGGGCTACAGGGCATACCTGTTGGTCCTACCCCATCAACCACACCAACATGCATCTTGTAGATGTGTGTCTCTATAATTTTGGTTCTGCTCTCAGGCGCTTAAAGCCTGCCACATACAATGAACTGTGCACCCAAATTGATAAGGGTTGTCAGGATTTCTGGATATTGATTAATTAACAGATTCAACAAAATAACAAAGGCCAGCAGTTGATCACTCTTAGGAATGGTTTCAACAAATTAATGCAGGCTGCAGGTTTGTGAAATCAATGGATTCAAATGATCAAATCATATCCTAGCAATTGCAAAATCCCTATTCCTAATTAATAGTGAAACATACAGATATTGTGCTATTAATTAATCCACCTCAACAACCACCTCAAACATGATTCATATATATAATTACTATTCTAAACTTTAATTACATTCTAGAACAAGGGCTATCATCTGAAACACTTCTAGAAGAGTCCAAAATAGACTGGGCTGTCAGGCCAAACACTCTAAGATAAAAGGCTTTGAGCCTATTGTATTAGAGTAGCTCTGATTGAGGAATAATCATCTTCACCAAATACTAGCCAGCCAGGCTAGCTAGCCACCTGGAACGTGGTCCAGGTCCACAACAAATCTGCTCACATTGAGGGATAGTTGACAGCGCCAGAAAGGATACTGAGCTGTGAAAGTTGTCAAGCAAACTTCCGTCACAAACTGCACACACTCAAGGTTGGGCTGAGCTAACTTGGAAAAATGCAGGCAGCCAGGCCAGCCTCAATATTAGTATTCTAATAAAGAGGTGATATTTCAAATCCTTTCCCTAGTTTAATTCTAATTAAGTGGAGAGAAAAAGATCATACTGTTGGCATACAGTATTAAGCCTTACAGTAAAATATAGAGACAACAACTTATGAACCTATATCCAGAAGTAGGAAGAACCATCCCAAATCCTTTGGGCCTTGGGCCCTGTCAGACTTGCTACTTCTGATGACAACAAAATATTCTGGGCCAAAAGTTACGCCAAAGTCACAGGTTCTCTGTACTTTTCTAATATTATAAGACTTAGGATATCATCTTGCTGATGATAAAATACCATGGTCCGCAATTTTCTGACATTGGTGCTCACTAAGCACTTTTGTTCTCCTAATAAAATTTGACTATTCTGCTGTTGGCAGCCTAGTCTTTGTAGCAGGGGAGGTTGCACATTAGCTGTTGGCCATTTTGCATAATGAAAATGTATATATATTGAAACAAAAAGAAAAAACAATATAAAAAAGTTAAAAGAAGAAGATTATATGTAAAGCAATTTATTGTAAAGCAAACCCCCTGGCTCCCATTATCTTTTCAAGTGGACAGGGGGTCTTCAGGTTGATAGGCGTTACCACCCCAGTCTAGCTCTTTATGCAAAGCAAGGAAAGCCAACATTACCTGTGACCAGGCCTGTTGCCCCATATGAAACAGCTGCAAATAATTGACTATTGGCAAGGTTATAGCAAACTCAGGATCACAAACGCAAGTGACTTCACATTTGAGAGGGAAGCAAATGCTGAAAATAAGCAAGTCAACAATGAAATTGTCACCATAACTATATATTACAGGCAGCAGGACCTTAAGGTGGTAGATTTCCTGCCTATAGTATTCCAGCAATACAGGCATATGTTGCAATTGCAAATGAGGGTACTTGTCCAAGGGAGAAAGAAGCAAGACTCCCAATACGCACATAGCAGGGAGATACTGGGATCACTCATTCTCTTGCTAGTGAACATAGCAAGCCCTGGCTGCTATGTTGGGCCGGCTGGCCTTACAATCCCTGAAGCAAATTGCTAACCTGTCCAAATAGCCAGATGACGCAGAAGGGGTAAAGTCCAACACTTCAGAACCACACCTGCAAAGGAAAGAGCACACTCAATTTCTAACAATAAGACCCGGCCCACATCAACTTGAAGACAGGCAAGCTCTCTAACAGCAGCTGCAAAGGACCGTCAAAGCTGCACCAGATTCCTACTCAAGCTCCCACGCTAACCCACCAAGAAGTGCTTCCTGGGATCAACCAAAGGATGATTTTGCATTGCCAGGAAGAGGAACTCCGCCAGAATATTTGGGCTGGTTAAAACCCTGAAAGGGCTAAAACTAGCGCTATGGACATTGCCTCCAGGTGCAAGCGCTAGGGGAGCTCCCTTGACTGGTAGGTTGGCTTGCAATAGCAAGTCTTGGGGGAGTGGATTGTCCCAGAACCTAACAGGTCTTCCAGTTGCAAATACTCACTATTTGCACCAGCCACAAAAGTGTGACCAGCCTGGCTATCTGGACCAACAAAACATGCAGTCTGCTGGGCTGCAAAGAACTAGGAGAATCAGTAGCTAAACCCTCTGGACCAAAGGATTGCAAGTTGAGTGTATCAGCTACAGATGTTGCCTCTGTCTCTGTTAGGAAATATTCAGCGGAGGGACAAGAAGTTTATGTTGAGTTGCCAAGTACTTAAGGTACTCACAAGGATACTTCTTCCACCGCCGCTTTCCCTCCTCATCTAGATTATTGTAGTACTCTTTGTACTTAGTTTGAGCAGATGAGTCAGACATAATAGATGAAGGAGCCAACAACATGAATCCTTATTTTTAGTCAAGCAGAGGGAAATGTCAGGATTTCTGGATATTGACTAATTAACAGATTCAACAAAATATCACAGGCCAGCAGTTAATTACTCTTAGGAATGGTTTCAACAAATTAATGCGGGCTGCAGGTTTGTGGAATCAATGGATTTAAATGATCAAATCATATCCTGGCAATTGCAAAATCCCTATTCCTAATTAATAGTGAAACATGCAGATATTGTACTATTAATTAGTTCACCTCAACAATCACCTCAAACATACTTCCCATATATAATTACTATTCTAAACTTTAATTACATTCTTTAACAAGGGCATCATCTGAAACACTTCTAGAAGAGCCCAAAATAGACTGGGATATCAGGCCAAACACTCTAAGATAAAAGTCTTTGAGCCTATTGTATTAGAGTAGCTCTGATTGAGGAATAATTATTTCCACCAACTAGCAGCCAGCCAGGCTAGCTAGCCACCTGGAACGTGGTCCAGGTCCACAACTACTCTGCTCACATTGAGGGATAGTTGCACAGTGTCAGAAATGATACTGAGATGTGGAAGTTGTCAAGCAAACTTCTGTCACAAACTGCACACACTCAAGGTTGGGCTGAGCTAACTTGGAAAAATGCAGGCAGCCAGGCCAGCCTCAATATCAGTCTTCTAATAAAGAGTTGATATTTCAAATCCTTTTCCTAGTTTGATTCTAATTAAGTGGAGAGCAAAAGATTAAACTGTTGTCATACAGTATTAAGCCCTACAGTAAAATATAGAGACAACAACTTATGAACCTATATCCAGAAGTAGGAAAAACCATCCCAAATCCTTTGGGCCTTAGCCCTGTCAGACTTGCTACTTCTGATGACAACAAATATTCCAGGCCAAAGTTTACGCCAAAGTCACAGGTTCTATGTACTTTCCTAATGTTAAGAGACTTAGGATATCATCTGGCTGATGATAAAATACCATGGTCTGCAATTTTCTGACAAGGGTTATGAGCTTTTCCCTTCTGTGTTTGTCCAGGACCTATCAGATCTTGTCATTTTCTATGTAAGTGATAGTGATAAGTCCAGAAAGGACTCCTGTATCCCCCCACGCCAATTCATCTGCTTCACAAAGCCCACATATGTGACAGAAGACAAATTTGAGCAATTGAAGCAATCAGCTCTTGCTGCCCCTTCCCAGTCAACAAACCCTGCCTCCCCAACCCCCGTCAAGCCACCTGCCTTCCAACTCTGACTCTCAAGCCACCACCCATTCCCTCCCCACTATCTATGATGCTTCCCCTTTCACAAGCGCAGATGAAGGCAATGTTCTTTTCATCTATTCCCTCCCCTACTTGTCCTTTGATGAGTAAAATAAAACTTTTCCTTGTTCCAACTTATTAAAATTGATTTTTATCTTTCAGTTCATGATGATAATGTATTTTTTACATTGTTAGAATTCCACATATGTAAAGAATGTTGTACATTTGATGTGGTAACATATGAATTTTTCCATAATTATTTTCATCATCATTTATAAATTAAAGACAATAAATGTAACTATTTTATTAGAATATTGCAATTAGACGTCAACTCTTGATATTTTGATATTATATGCATAACCAATTCATTTTTTAATAAAATCCATTGTAAACTTGGCCTTTTTTATTATAATTTAATGAAATGGACTGTGTTTATATTAGAGAGCCATTAACGCTTAGTACATTTATTGATACATAGTGCATTTTACAGCCTGTATATTTACCTATTGGTAATAATTCTGTAAACTTTTTAATTGGATTTTGCAAGGTAACAATAATGTAATGGATTAATAAATTACTGTTTATTGTCATTAATTGGCTGATTTTCTTTGCTGTGGCAATTGTGCATTTTCTGATATTTACACACTAGTATCAAATTGGTTGGTTTCACATACAGCTGCTCAGGCAATAGGAAATGTGGTTGCCACCCCAAGACTGGATGTGATCAGGGTGGCAGAATTGATTTCCTATTGCCGGTGCAATTGGATGTGAAGCCAACCAATTGGATGCTAATGTGTAAATATCAGAAAATGCACAATTGCCACAGCAAAGAAAAGCAGCCAATTAATGATAATAAACAGTTTTTTATTAATCCATTACATTATTATTACCTCACAAAATCTAAATAAAAAATTTTACAGAATTATTACCAATAGGTAAATATACAGGCTGTAAAATGCACTATGTATCAATATTTGTACTAAGCGTTAATGGCTCTCTAATATAAACAGTTCATTTCATTATATTATAATAGAAAAGGCCAAGTTTACAATGGATTTTATTAAAAAAATGAATTGGTTATGCATATAATACCAAAATATCAAGAGTTGACGTCTAATTTCAATATTCTAATACAATAGTTACATTTATTGTCTTTAATTTAGTAATGATGATGAAAAATATTCACATGTTGAAGGTAGTGCTATAAAAACCAGTTTCTTGATGTAATTCAAACAAAAATGTCAAATATCTATAACTTAATAAACAAAATAGAGTCAGCCCTCCAAAAGGTTGTCAAGCTTGAATACAACATAAGGGAAATTGTGGTAAATCAACTTGGAAATAAGGGAAGGGCCTTGGTCCAGCAAAAGGAAACTGCAAAAATAGCCTGGGAACAATAGTCAATGAAGAACACAAGGAAATAATTTTAAATCTTCAAAAGAAAATACTCAAGCAGTTATATTTCAAAAGTGAAAGTTATAACTTGTGGGAATTTGCAAAAACTAATAGAAAAAATACTCAAAAAATCAAACTAATTGAAGGAAATGAAATCCCACAGGAAATAAAAAAAATGAAGAGGAAACCAACTAAATGGAAACAAATGAAAACAAAACACAATTAAGAAGCAGGAGCGCTTCAAGAAATACTGAAAATTTATCAATAAAAACCAAGAAGAAACACAAGTTGCAAGAAAGATAAGAAAAATTAAGCCCAGGAAAATTAATGAAGAGCAGCCAACACTCATGAAGTTTGCTGAGGTGGTGCCTGTGGCTAAGGGGGCCACAGGGGAAACAATTAGTAAGTCTTTTTATGTTTTACTTATATTTATTTTAGTCATCATCAGGAATGGGGACAAGGTTGCAGAAGTGGCGGCTTTTACACCAAGTTGGTTCTACGGGGGTTACCAGTCACTGGTAGCCCCTGTAAAACAAATAAATAAAAACCAAATAAATTAAATAATTCAACAGAACATGAATATTTTTCAAATATCAAAGCTAAAGATAGGGAATATTTACCACCTGTGGGGTGCTTGCTGTGGTTAAAGGAAGCATACAAAATAGGATGAAAAATCAACTTCAAAGAGATGAATGAAATTTGCGGGGATGTCAAGCTAAACTTAGATGAATATATATGAAAGCATTCAAAGATTCCCATTTTCAAACATCAACGAGTATGAAAAAACTTAATAAAAACAACTTTTAAATAGTAACTAAATATATAAAAACTAAAATTTTTACAAGTATTCAAAGCATTTTCAAATAAAGTTGGGATGCAGTCCTTGTGAACACATTTAAACCTTTATTTATTTTGTTAGCAGAGGCATGGGGGGCTGATACAAGTTGGGCGCCCCCTGGAACCCTCTTCAAATTCAATCAAACATCCTATATCAATAGATTAGTTCAAGTCTCAAAAAATTGTGCATGTTCTTGGAAAAATATACCTTGCAAAGAGTTCACGTTGTGGTATACCTGGGAATCCTCCCTCACTGCATATTAAAAACCAACGTCAAAAAGTTGGAGGATGTACCTATTCAAATTGATATATGCCGCTTAGCACTCAAACACCAGAAGACACTGCAGGGATATAGGACAGTTGAGCACGTCCTGTATGACTCCTTTGCATTGTCAACGTTGTATGGGTATTACGTGCCCCCTGAAAAAACCCTATTAATTGATTTACTCACCCACCTTCCTTTTATCAAACATTCAACAACCACTGGGGTACAGGGCGCCACCCCTCTAGCAATTGCATCCAGGGTTGTCCACCACTTACAGAAGAGTACATGGATCCAATTGGACGCTCTAGCCAAAGAATTTAATTTTGGGGTATAATTTCCCAGAATAATCACATTCCTCTTTGCAATTAGCATCCCCTTAATAAATATTTTTCCCTTGAAACTTAAATCTTATTTTTTATTTTTTATTTGTAATATTAAATATTTTCACAGAAATATATAATATTAAAACTTTAATAGTAAAATTTTAATTTTAATATTTAAATATTAAAATTTTAATATTATATATTTCAATATTGAATAAATCACAATTAAATAAAATAAGTTAAATTTCAAATAATTAAACTTTATTAGATAAATTTTAAGATTTATAATTATAATTCTACTTTTAAATTTTTAATTTTATTTTAAATTTTAGTAGGTAAATTATAATATTAATATATCTAAATATATTACAAGACATTAGTTATAGTTGCAACCAGGTCAAATAATAAAAATAAGTTAAATATGTTTTTATTTACAGTAGTTTTAAAAGCTATGGCAACAACCAAAAATACCTCATATTCAAACAAAATGATTTCAGATTTAAACAAAATCCAACTCTCAGGTTAAAATATACACTCTGTTAACAGGGATTTTTGGCCTTAATGGGCAAAATGGGTCAACACAGCAACAAAGGGCTCACGCACAAAGCAAAATCATTCAAAATACAATCTGAAATACATTGATTCACAAACAAAATGGTGTGAGTTGACTTTTGGTGTACATGTTTACTATTTGAATTGGTGACAAAAAACCCAAGCAATAAGAGTCAAAACTTAAACCAAAACAAAACACAATAACAACTCACTACGTAAACAAAATCACTCACGCAATGTGTGCAATGTATTGTAATCATGAATGATACCAAGGTATCTAAAATAAGACACAAGGTATGAAACATAGACTTTAAAAATATTGTTTTGGGTGTTTGAATTTAGCAGTAAAATCTAGGAAAATGGGTGGATTTTTTTGAGTATTCTAAAATGGGCGTGGTAAAACCAAAAACAACTAGTTAAGAAATAAAAAAATCTATAATTGGGATATTGGGTGGGAAAAACTCTTATTAAATATCCATATTCAGATAAAAGTAAAAATTAAAGTTAGGGAGTAACTTAATTGAAATTTATTTAATATTTTATTAAATTCTCAAAATGGAAGGAACACAACAACAGAGTACTAATACAACTGTTGTGCACTGTGGTTGTGGTTGCTCCCGCGGGTCAAAGAATAGAGTTAGTGCAACCCAAGTGCCTACTCAGGAAGGAGACAGAGGAGAGTTCAATAGTGACGCTGCACTGACACAGCTGGTTCAAGAAGCACAAGCTGCTAGGGTTTATAGCATCAAATCCTTGGGTCCTCAAGCTGACCTAGAAGCCCACTAAGGTCACCACTACCAAAATGGTTAGAAACAAGGAGGTAGAACTTACTTCATATGTGTTTGACGTTGTGTACCGGCAAGAGTTGGTCCCGTCAGCCATGCTGGAGAAGGTGAAGCCTGTACTTGATACTAGCTACAAGCCCTACGTCAGTGATGGCAATCAGGAGGATGACAAGGAGCCCAAGTTTTATCAAACTGATGAGGGGCAGTTAGTGTTGAAGAAAGTTGTTGCGTTTTACACCAAGGTGCTCATGCCCTGTGTTGTGCCCAATGCCAACAAGTCAATCCCCACCACTAAAAAGCCCGCTAAAAAGCGCATTCTTGACATAAAACGCATGATTCTGCTTAAGCTAATGCGTGAATCAGGCAATTACAAGGCAGCCACTGCCATTGTTGGGGTGGATCCCAAGTATGCCAGCAAGACATTCAACAAGTTTATCAATACCGGCTGAGTCCTTGCCGCAGAGAAATCCTTGCGCGTGTCAACCATGCTCACCAAGGAGCACAAATAGGCAATTCACCAGTGGATAACCCAGGACTGCTATCTTGAACTGGAAAATATACAGGCCATGATCAAATCTACTTTTGGGGTTGGGGCCTCAATTTCCTTTTACTACCATCTACTCAAATGAATGTGCTTTTCCTGGAAAATGCTTGGGGTATCTCCCTATAATAGAAACAGCCCAACTAACATCAAGACCCAGAAAAACTACGCAGAGGCGTACACTGCCCTCAAAGCCAAGGGAACAGTCAAATTTTACTATATTGACAAAATGGCATTTGCCTTGTCTATGCGCAATGCATATGGCTATGTCCCCAAAGGCTCCAATGACAGGATGGCTCAGCATGCTGCAGTCCGCGCCATAGCCTACTTGATGGTGGCTCTTCTCAGTCCAAAGGGGGTTGAGCTATACCAAATCATCCTGGGCTCCCACAACAGCCGTATCTTCCTATCATTTCTCCAATTGGTCCAGGAGCACCTGAGGCGCTTGAGCCCTGGCTTCACCAATATCATTTTGTTGGACAACGTTGGTCTTCATAAGGTGGCAGATATTCTTGAGGAATTTCTACCAATCAACACCAGCATTGCAGTGGGCCCCCAGCAATTGGCCACGGCAAATATGCACCTTCTCTTCCTCCCTGCCTATTTGCCCTTCCTAAATCCCATTGAGGAAGTCTTTGGATGGCTCAAGAAAGTTGTCAAGCAAGGCCCCAACTGGGACCAAAGACCTATTTAATTTGCTGCAGGCCAGGATTCATACCCTCCCAGCTGAGACCATGGCCAAATTCTATGGCCACGCTGATTTGTTCATCCCTGCGTGCCTAGCCAAACAGCCAATCAATTAAAGGCTTAGTTTGTCCAATTTTTTTATATTCTCTAATTTACTATTCAAGATTTATTAATTATCATTTTATATTTAGCTGTTTCCAAGCCTGCAATCACATTCAGTAGGACAATCAATGAAGGTAAGTAGTTTACTTATTTATAATCATTTTTTATTGTGTTGTCTAAGGGTATCCCAGACGCTTGATACTGGATTATGTGATTCATTAATATCACTTTTGGCAAATAAATATAATAATCAAAAAAAGTTAATTGTAATGTGTACAAATCAGAAGTAGATTTTATTGAAATATATTATAATGCTTTTATTAAGACCTTCTCTGGGATATATTCTGCAAATCCTGTTTGCTAAAATAATAATTAGAAAATTTTATTATAATAAAAATTATATGAATTATAATGAAATTTATTGGAAGAGAGAATTTATTAAGAACGCCTGTAGTGAGTTCTTCTGTATGTACCCACCCCACAATGGAGGTGGCACACAACCTCCACTGCCACACTGTGGACAGTGAATACACCCTTATTAAAGAACTCCCGCCTGCTGGTGAAGGGGAGTAGGGTTAGGTGCAAATGGAGGAGCAGTTTTTCTGGCGGGGCTGCAAACCCGTATATACCAGCCAAGACCAGAGCGTCCTGGATGACGTGATCCACCAAGTCATACCTGGGGGGATCTTCTTCCCGTCAAGTGAGAGCCGGGCCTTGTCAATTCCCAGAAGGCCCCGTCAAGATCCTCCACACTGGCACTCATCCCAAAGAAGAAAAGATACCCAAGGTAAACCACCAAGTGAAGCCTCTGCCCAGCAAAGGCTTCTGTAAACTCACATAATTTATTAAAAACCACACTGATCTTCTTATCATGCTTGGTCTTTGCAAAGGTCAGCTCCATGGCTGCAGGGACCCCCGTCTTGTTGGCACTCCAGGCCAACCCAAAGTCAGCAAGGAGGATTTTTGTCTTCTTGACAGCTGTTGCGTCTGCAACAGCCAATTTTCCCACTGAGCGCCCAACGTTGTCCAGCAGGTAAGAAATTGTGCGCTCCAAGGGGTAGCAGAAGCAAGCAGCTGCATGGGCCCGGCACATCTCTGGCACATTCTTGAATGGGAGCGTCACCAGGACGTCCCAAACAAGCACAATGGAGTTTACACAGTAAACTCCACTGAGGTTAACTGGGTCCAGGAGGACCAGTTGAGCATCCTTGTAGGCAGTAACTGCCCACTCGGATGCCCCCTTGCCATGTGTCAGCCCAGCCAATGCCTCCCGCAACATAGGAAAGGACCTGTGGATGCAGTCCTCCAGCTCCTGCAAGACAGGGGGGACAGATACAGTTGCTTGGCCACATGAGTGGCGTAGTTGACGTATAATGTTGCAGAGACAAAGGGGCACAGGACTTGGCGGAGTTCACTGTCTATGTTCTCTAAAAAATAGGTAAGTATTTAAAAAAATTTGGTAAATTTTTATTTTTAGATTACCTTCTTCAGTGTCCTCCTTGCCGGCCGCTTCAGCAGGCTTGGCTATTATTAGCGCAAGCAGTTGTGCAGGCAATTCTTTATCCTCTGTTCTGGCACACTTGGCAGGTTTGGGATGTTTATACATCTCCGGGTCGTCAACCCAGATGTACGGCGCAGAAAGATTGTATGCCTTAAATTGCAGGTCCTTGACCACCGTCTTCTGAATGTTGAGAAGATGCTTGATGGTCTTCTCAGGGGTGTCTGGAATTTTTTTCATTAGGGCCTTTGCAGACACCTTGTCTTTTTTGTCTCTGTCAAGGATGGCAGACTTAACTTTGGCTTTGACCTTGCAGTCAATGTCTTTGATTTTGGAAATTGCCAAGTCAAGATCCTTCAGAAGCTTCTCCAATTCTCTCATTGATTTTTTACTAATCTTTTCATATGTTTTTATAGCTTTCATCCCAATAAACTGTGTTATTTTGATACTATGCCTCTTTGTTTATTCCTTTTTGTTTTCCCGTTTATCACATTATCCCATCTTTTTACCCATTTTGTATATGTTTTACCCTCATCTCAATATGTGTTGTTTTCTTTGTGTTGGCATTGTTTCAGTTATTACCATATTATTTTTGGCGCTTGACATAGCCCCTTATGAAAATATTAACAACAATTTGGTGATCAGCTAAATTTGAATTAGAAAATTATAGTGTTAACTGTTTTTAGATAAAGTTGTTACTGATCCAAATTCAAAACCCTAATGATAAACTTTAAGCCAATCAGGAGCCAAGTGTAAAAGTGATTGTTGTGACATAAAGGGGCATTGAATAATTCTTTGATGCATGTGCGCTAATTAATATGATTGGCTGGATGTTTTGCCATTGTACGTCATTGTTGCTGTGGCAAGTTGTTGATGGACTAGTGCTAACTCAGCTGCTGATTGGGCACTAGTCCATCAACAACTTGCCACAGCAACAATGACTTACAATGGCAAAACATCCAGCCAATCATATTAATTAGCGCACATGCACCAAAGAATTATTGAATGACCCTTTATGTCACAGCAATCACTTTTAAACTTGGCTTCTGATTGGCTTAAAGTTTATCATTAAGGTTTTGAATTAAGATCAGTAACAACTTTATCTAAAAACAGTTAACCCTATAATTTTCTAATTCAAATTTAGCTGATCACCAAATTGTTGGAAAATTTTCATAAGGGGTGTGTTTAAGTGCTAAAAATAAATGTGTTCTGGATCTAGATACATGGCATATTAAATATATGATTTTATAGAAATAAGCTGATAATAAATAATAAAACCAACTATAAACAAAGAGAACACAAACAATTGAAATTCAAAAAAGATAATATAAATAAAAATGTTTTGTGACAGGGGGTTTATTGGGGCAGGGGAGAGTGATGCTTAGGAGGCAGAATAGCGCAGGAAGGAAGACGTAGAGGCGGTGCTAGCCTGGGGGGTCTGGGATTGGGTGGGTTGGGCTTGCGGGTGAGAGGTGTTGGTGGCAGGGGTGGAGGCAGGAGGATTTTGCATGATGGCTGCCATATACTGCTGTTGGTATTCCTCATCTGTCATTGGCTGGATGGGCTGGTAGGTGGCAGTGGCCTGATGTGGAAGGCGCTTATCCTTACGTGATTGGTTGTCTATATTCACATGGAAGACAATTTGGGCAAACAAGACAGCCACCATTTTGCAACCAAAGAGAGAATTGTGGTCAAGGACCCCAAGATAGAGGTTGTTGAAAGCCTGAGAGTGGCGCTCCTGTAATGTGGATCCCATGTTGAAGAATACAACATTTGCCAGATGGACGTCTGCATGGCCGGCAGGGTAGACTGAGGCCTGGTGCCCGCGTTTCTGGATGGCCTCAAGGGCAGTGGAGCTACCCTTCATCTGGTGGCTCAAGAAAACCCGGTACTTGGAATTTGAGCCATTCCAGGAGTCAAGCAATCCACTGAGGATGTGGATGTGTGAGTAGCCATCAATGAAATCTGGGTTTGTCCAATAGTATACAAAAACTTTGACTGAAACAGTCAGAAATGCACCAATGAACGTCCCCTTCTTGATCTTCTTCCTTCTTTTTTGAGTGGTGGCTCTTCCTTGCTTGCCAAAATCATCAAAAGCTATGGATAGCTTATAGTAAGAGATGAAAATGATGTCATCTGACAAACTTGTCAGGCATCAGACCAGGGTTGACTTGATGTCAATATCATACAGGGAATCCTCAGCGCCATCCCATTGGTTGCCAGCAAAATTGGTAAGAAACCGTATGGAAGCCACCTTTCCGTGCATCCAGAGCTGCACCATGCGCTCAGAGACCCATATGCTATGGTGTGCAAGCTGTTTGCAGACCTGGGTTAGGGGAAGATTGGGATCCTGCTGCAAGAGATCAAGCATAATTAAGTATGTCTTGTTGATTTGGGACTTGGGGGCCTTCTTGGGCTTCTTGGCTGTCCCAATCAGAATCCCCTTATTCATTAAGTTATCCAATTCTCATATTATTGTGGCTTGGGTGAATTCCAATTGGGTTGTAATCTGATCCCAGGACAGACCCTGCAGGTTCAGTGCCACAATTTCCTGAAGAATTTGGGTGGTGATGATTTGTTGCTTGGGGCGCTGGGCCAGGGGAGCTGAAGCCTGATTGGCTGTAGGGGAGCAGGTTGGCTGGTGGCAGAAAGTTGTTCCAAATCAAGATTACCATCCTGATTGGTTGGTTGGCGGGCAGTTTGTGCGGGGGTGGGTATGGGAGCAGGGGCAGAGCTAGACACTGCGTGACTACTAAACAAGTCAAAGCCATAGGGGTTGGTGGTCAGGTACAGGTCAGCTTCCTTGTTACCTGCCTCAAAGGCTTGGGTGTATACAGGTGCCTCCACGCTCTGAGCCTAACCTCCATTGAAGCTGGCTTGGCTGCTGCTGGCTTGGCTACTTGTGCTGTTGAAAACCATATTGAAAAAAACCTAGGATAAAATCACTAAAAGTAGAAATTTTAAAATTTGATGATTTATTTTTATTGTAATCTTGAGTCCATATTTGGAAGGTTCTCAAAACCATTCCATACAAATCTGGAGCCATGAAAATTAATAAAATGCCTCTGTTCCTAAATTGGATAGCTGTTAATTGGCTGTTAAACTGTTATACTTCTATTTTAGGTTGCTCATACTACACATCTTGTGTGAGTTCATTTTGTGTTGTGCTTGTGGAATCTTGCTTCTAGATTTCTCAAATTTGGTTTCATTTTAGCCCTTCTGAGAGCCTCATATGAATCCTGATTGGATTATAATATACTCTGGAACACCATCCATTCATTTCACTTGTTGTGTCAGTTCATTTTGTTTGTGGTTTGAACTACACCGCTTGATGTTTGATATAATTTTGTATATGGGCTAGTGAAATTTTGTTTTTTGTTTGAAAGTTCATTTATTAACTGAAATTTTATAAATTAATTGAATCCTGAATCTTGCGCAACTTGGATTTTGTTCAAATCTGAAACCATTTTGTTTAAATCTGAGGTATTTTTGGTTGTTGCCATAGCTTTTAAAACTACTGTACTAGCTTGTCAAGTACGGGTTCATTTATTACATATACAAACAACAAGAATTGAATTTATCTGCATCATGCGGCCTACTCCACTTATATTCTAAAAAAGTGATTGTTTAGAAATCAAATTACCTTTCCCTTGTAATATGATTTGATAAATATATTTGATATGCTTGACCCACGTCCTAAGTACTAATTAGTAAGTGATACATAAAAAGCATTGGTGGTCATGTTGTGTGGCTATAGTGGCACTGAAATAATAAGGATCAGATGATGACCTGCAAGGTCCAATTTGTGGCTTAAAAAAGATAAAGTACTAACAAGGATTCACAATTATTTAAATAAAATTAATCTATTTCTATCTTTTTTAATTTATTTATTTGTTAGCTCAACAGTCAATATAATATTCAGTGCATTATAATAAAAATATATCTCCTATACCTAGTATAATTAATTTTACTTACCTTTTCTACATACTCTTATATGTCTATAATACAATCAAACGTCACATCATTATATATAAATAATAATTTTTGAGTCCTACTAAAAACAAATAAAACCTGGAGCACCCATTTATCTGATTGGCTTGGAGGCCAGGGCTTTGGGGAGGAAGGATTCAGAGTGCTTGTAAAAAGCCGCCACCACATTGGATGACATTGCAAATTGACTGACCTCAAGGATGTTGAAGAGATCCTTGGTGTCCTGAGGGAGGCTTTTCTTCACATTATTTTTGATCCACCCAAAGATCTCCTCAATTGGATTCAGGAATGGGGAATATGGCGGGAGGAAGAGAAGTCTCATTGGACAATTGGTAAGCTGGTGGCTGGAGGTGTGGCTGTTTTTGACAATGGGGGGAACTCATACACAACCAGATCCACTTTGTGAAGCCTGAAATTATCCAACACAACAATGTTGGTTGTACTGCAGTAATTGATCTGGAGAGACTCCTTGACAGTTTGGAGAAAATTAAGAAATGTCCTGCTATTATGGAAACCCTTGATCATCTGATACTGGTCCAACTCACAAGGACCAAGAAGAGCTATCATGGAATAGGTCTTGGAACAGACAGCTGCACAATGGGCTACACCGTCCTTGGACCCCTTCTCAACCCACCCATGCCTAGACCTGAGTGAAGAGGAAAACAACAATTTGTTGATGTAGAAGAACTGGATATTCCCAGTCTCCTTTAGTGCCAGTTATGTCTTGGCATAAATGTGTTGATCCTTGATGGCCTTCTCATTGTTTCTGTTGTACAGAAAAACTCCCAGTACTTTCCAGGAGAAGCTGAAATCAACCATTGCTTTGTAAACAAGGGTTTTAGAAACAGAAAGCCCAAACTCTGTGGCAAGTATTGATTGGACAGCAAGTGAGTCCAGGTGGCAATCCTTGGTAACCCAATGTTTTATTGCGTCAATACACACAGGCTGCAAGAGTTTGGGCTGCTGCTTAGCCTTGGCAGATTTTACAATTTGCCCGGTATTGTCATACTTGGTGTTGATGTTGGCAATGTATCTGGCTGTGACACCAAATTGGGACGCAATATACTGAACTGCCATTCCCCTGTTCAAGCAGTTGAGGAGAGCTTCACACTCACTATCTGTCAACTGACGCTGGCCCTTGGCAGGTACCATGGCATCCTGGCTAGCAGGCTCAACACAGGGGATAGGGACCTTTGTGTAGATGGTGGGATCACGCTTGGTTGCACTGGCGCCATCAATGATGGCATAAGACACAGGCACAGATGGCTCTTTGGTGGTGGCCAATGGCTCATAGGAGGTGTCAAAGACGCGGGGGCAGGAAGTAGCAACTCTTGGATCAAGAGTGCGGGGCCGGGTGACAACTGGGTACACGGTGGAGGTGAATGTAACCTCATTATTCCTGATGACCTTTGTGTATGAGACTTTGGTTGCAGGCCTTGAGAGCGGCTTCTGTCTTGGATTAAGGCTACTGTTCCTGGCTTGAGATGCAGGAGGTGGTTGGCTGGCGTTGACACATTTGGGAGGCCTGTGTGTTGTCATGAATCCCCTTGAGTTGGGTTCTGGGTCTGTTCTTGGACCCTCTGGGACGCCCTTGTGGACAGGCTTCCCCGCAGGCTGGTGCAGGAGCTGGTTGGGAATGTGATTGATGGTCCATAAAAATAAAATAAAAAATATATTTTAGATTAAATATGTATTTATTTGGATTTATTGGTTTAGTTGTCAGTAGTTGTTTGCTCCTGATTTAGACTTGAATAGTAACAGAATTTCTATATATGTAATTTGAAGTGTATAATATTGTAGGCAGCTACCAGAATTAACTCATTCCACAAGTCAACTTTTTATATGTTGACAATCAGAATTAAATTATTTTATGTCAACAGCATTGAAAAGTAAGAATTAAGTTTTAAGTCATGCAGACTACTAAATGTCAACACTTTTTTAATAAGCAGAAACCTGTTTCCTAAACATTTTACTTTTGTGATAATTAAGCTTCAAAATACTTTTTAGGGTAATGTGACAACATAGATTTAAAAAAGTCCATAAAAAATTATACATGACAATTAAAAAAATTCATAAAAATACACTTCAAAAATAATTCACTATGAAATTAGCTATCTTTAATATCAAATATTTTTTCCCACTTATAAAAAAATCCAATACACAAAAAGATACTACGTAAAAAATTTATGTATTATAGGAAAATATAATAATCAGAAACAGTAATATAAAGTTTTATCTATATTGAAAACTACAAAAAACATATAATTTACTAGTAAAATACCAATATGGCCATATAATACAGTCTAAAGCATCAAACTATCAATAGAAAAAAATGATTTTATAAAAGCAGTATCATAAAATATTAATGAGTTATTTAGAATAACTATTAAATTAAAAATATTATACTTAACATATAAGAATTATATACAAAATTAGGCAATACTCAATAAATTTAATTAAAAGCTAGACTGTGATCACCTGGTTGCCATTAAGAACTGTGGCAATCTTCTTGATGTATTCCCAAATCTCTGAAAGCTTATATTTGGCCTTGACAACGTCCTTGATCTTCTCTTGATACTGTTTCTCTTTGGTGGTTCTCTTCTTCTTGGATGGGCGGTTCTCAATATCTCTGATGGATGCAGCAGTCTTTCCCTGTTAGACTTTGAGGTGCTCGTAGAAGGTGTTGTATCTGGGCTTGATTTCAAAGGAGGACTTGATATGCTTATTCCAGCCCTCCAAAGATAAAGTAGTTTTCATCTCATCCTTAAGAACTGCCTGATAGCAGTTCCAGTTGGCTTTGGCTCTGGGCTTGCTCTGGCGCTTAGGGACCTTACGTCCAATCCACTGTGGTTTGTAATATTCAATGAAAGGGTAGAAGGCATCCTAATGTTTCTTGGAATATGGATCCTAGCATAGGAGGTCAAAGGCTTGTCCAGTATGCTCTGGCTTTACAAAGGCTAGTGCTACAAACTGCTGAATTAAGAACTTGCACTTTCCTGAAATATCTAGATGGTGGAGCTTGCTGAGCTCAGGTAGACCCTTTAGTTATCTGTTGACAGCCTGTCAATTATGGAAAAAAACACCCCTGGACCTCTTCATCAAAGGTATTTATAAAAGTGTTATACTGGGAAGTTTCATAGTCTATGATTATAGTTGAGGGGCCAAGTGCTTTATCATGAGCTTCTTGTTCTGTAGCAAGGGTGGCTTCATCCTTTTCATCATCATATGGATTGTCTCTAGTGCTATGGCCAGGGAACTTTTGTATTACTGGGTAGGGCTTTTATGCCCTCCTGAAGGATTTTAAAGGCCTTTGTGTAGATCTCTTATGTTGCCCCAGGAAGCATAAATTAGGCAAATGGGAGCACCTTGGCTTCAATAAGGGAATGTACAACTCATAGTTGGTAAAAAAGCGGGGGCATACTACAAAGGTACCGTCACATAACCAGGTCTCTGAATCTCTTAACTGCTCTAGGTTTTGTTGTGTAGCATAGCATATAATTCTTGCCTCTGCTGTAGGCCCATCATCATGTAAAAGGAATACCTCATCACCATTGAACATCTTCAACTCCTCTGTCAAGACTAACTCTCCTTGGACTATGGCAGATTTCTTATGGGGGAATAGATCACAGCGTTTGTCACATATGTACTTCACTAACTGGTTGCGGTCAGGGATCAGCTTCAGGTTCTCATTACTTAGGTGAGTGGTGGCCTTAACTGCCAGATCAGAATCCTTGACATCTTTGGAGACTGGTACCATTTGGTAGAGGTACTACTTTAGAAGCTTTTTGATAAGATTGATTGGAGCATTACATGTGTGCTCTCCTTTTTCACTAGTGACTTTATCCCATCCTTCTGTATTGATTCTGGCAGAGCAGCTTCTATCTTCACATAAATAATGTGTGCTTCTTCCTTCTCTCTTTTGATTTTTGCAATTGAAAACATAGCCATCACAGACTAAACTTGCACCTCCTTTGATATACATTAGAGGGAAAAACTGAGGGAACTTCTTTGGGAGCTTAAACTCTCCTTTGACATTACATATATTGTGAATCTTTAGGGGATCCCATGGGCCAATTGGTGCTTGATGATATTCAGACAGGTAATCATCAGGATCTTCTTTATTGATACTTGATGAGGAGGATGGAGGTGCAGATTTGTTGGGTGGTGGAGGGGAATTATCTGGAGTTGGATTCTTGCGCTTCTTGGACTGGGATGAGCTTAATTCCCTGGGGCTTGATTCCTTTGAGCTTGATTCATCTGGGCTTGACTGGGGTTCTGGACTCTTGGGTATCTTCTTTCTTCCTTGCTTGTTTAGTGGAACCTCATCTCCTTCTGATTGGTACCAGCTTGGAGAAGAGGAGGGGGCAGGGGAGTGCTATTTGCTTTCAGGGTCCGGGGTCTTCTCCTTTGTCTTCTCTTTCTTTAAGGGCTCTTTGGCTGGTTTTTTTGGGGTAGGGACTTTGGGCCTTTCCAGAGGCTTTGGGCACTTTCTTGGTTGACTTGAGGTTCTTTTGTGGCTTTCTGGAAGATTTATCCTACAATAATTAGAGTAGAGTTCATAAAGTAAGAATAATCAGTTGAAACACAAATAAAGTTAAATAACATTAACTTGTTTTATTTTTATTATTAAGTAAATAGTTTATAGAAGTGTGGAAAGTAATTTTAGAGATAGTTTATTAGTAAAAAATAGAAAAAACTATCTTTAAATAAAAAGTCAACATTCTGGTAGTCACAATAGTCAAAAATATTTAATTTAGTTTGTTAGCATAAAAAACGCTTTAATTTTGTTGTCAACATACTGACAGTCAGCATTAAAGTAGACAAACATTATGTAAATCACTTATAAAGATTGGTTAATATTTTCTGGAGTTGGTTTTTTAAGGCCAAAATTAATTATATTTTAAATTTTAAAAAATTAAAGATTTGCATATGTAGCTTATGAAAACTAAATAATAGGTATTGAAGAGAAGACTATAAAGTACAGCCCTGGGTACTTTGGCCTGAATTACCATACCATTATATGTGTGTTTTTTGTTAAGCGGCAGTGTTTTACTTATAAACTAGTGAAGGTGTTGACATTCAGGCAGTCAGTGTTCTTTTATAGTAACTCTTCTATTAAATATTGCTTAATTTATGTCACTTTGTTTGCTTAGCCAAACCTCTTTGTTGCAATTTGGGTGACACATCAATTTGACACAAAGTTGTCATTATAAATACATATATAAATTCTAGTTTTAACATATGTGTTTGGCTTAAGTGGACTTCCAGAAATAAGCTATAGTTTATCCAGTAAGTTTAAAAATACATTAAATATCTAAATAATACAAAGAATCCTCTGAAAGTTGGCATATGTCTTTTTTAAATGCTTATCTTATTATATATTTAATAAAAACATTAATATAAAATATAGAAAATAGTTTTTTTAGAATATTGTATAATTTATTAAGAAACTCATGGATTCTCATATTTGGGTCAACATCCAGATATTACTTACTGGAGTCAACCTTAATGTAAAAGTACAAAAAACTTATATTTTCATAGTAAATTATATTGGTTTTTTGGCTTAAAAATAAGCCTTTGTTTAAATGGTGTTGACATTATGCATGTCCCTTTTTAATTTTAGAATTATGACTTAATAATTTACTATGAAAAATTAGCTTAGTTTTGGAAATGCCCAATTCCGGCAGATAAATACTAAAATAATGTTGACTTACTGAATGTCAACAAATTGTCAACATTCAGTGAGTTGACTTGCAGAATGAGATAATTCTGGCGGTTGCCATATTGTATCCTTTCCAGTTTTGGATGATTTTAAAGTTTAATCACTTTTTATGTCTAAACATAGTTATTGAGATTGAATTTTTGATTTGATGTTAGTTGTGGTGGAGCTTCTTGATTTGGGTTGGTGTTTCCTAGTGGGCTTACTGTACATTCAATTTGGATTCCAGTTCCTGCAATTAATATCTGAGTTTACTAGTGGCATTCAAAAGTGATTTGAAATTTGGTTCATGGATTTGACAATCCCGCAATTTTGTAAAACATGGTAAACTTAATGAAAATGGTTGATGGATTTGAACGCTTCAAATTTGATTCCAGTTAATTCATTTCATCCATTAGAAATATGTAGTTTGGCTTTAACTTTGCAAAGTGTCTAAGGGTTTCCGCATTTTCAAATATCCAAATAAATACTCAAAAAAATCAATTTGATTAAAAAAGGCCATCCTGCAAAAGTGATTCAAAATTTGGACCAAGGATTTGACAATCCCGCATTTTTACGTTTAGGTTCTGAATTTACAGTATATAATTTTATTTATTTATTAGCGTTTTTTGAAATCTACTGTAATCAAGCACCTAAATTTTAGCTGCCCTAAAATTTAATAGGGTGATTCTTGAGAATGCCTATGATTCCTAAAAGAATTAGCACTAATCCACTCTAGATCCTTTAGCATCCTTTTTGAGACCCCCATAAATTATATTTATTCCAAATGCCTCATTTTTGATTTGAAATTTGGCTTTTGGATTTGACAACCCCACAATTTCATATTTGTTAATTTTTACATTATGTCTATGATTTGGTTGACATACAGGAAATCTCAAATCATACATTAGAATCCCGCATTTTGGATCCATGTATCCCCCATTTGTTTGCTGAGGTTTGTCTTTTGTTAGTCAAGTTATCTGCTCAAGGGATTCAAAATTTGCAATTTAAATAAATCAAAAAAGTCAAATTAAATGGTTGATTTTATTAAATACTTTAATTTTCACTCAGCTGAGTTGCCCCCAAAAGTGATTTGTAATTCTGACCAAGGATTTAAAAATCCTGCATTTTTATGTTTAGGTTCCAGATTTACAGTAAACATCCCATCCTGTAACTTAATCTGTACACCAGTCAAAACTTTCCTTACACCCATGTCATTATTACAGATTGCTATATATAATTTTGATACCATATAAGCCAGGCATCATCAGTGATAGCTGTCAAGCACCAAGTGATAGTAGCCATGCAAGAAAACCGTATGAAGAGCCCACATCCCATTCTATTGGTTGTCTTCATAACTGGACATTCTCAAACAGAAGCAACCTCCCCATGCCCCCAGAGCTGCACAGCGCAGCACAAGACCCAGATACCATGGTGGGCAAGATGATTTCCAACCCAAGTTAAGTGGAGCTTGGGATTGTGATGGAGAAGATAAAGCTTAGTGGGTTATACCTCAGTGATCTATGACTTGGGCATCACCTTCTGCTTCTTGTCCCCAACAGGGTTCTATTTGCTCATGTGAATTTTGGATCCCCATATTACTTTGGCACCAGTAAGCTTTGCCTGACTTGCAACTTTGTCCCAGGTCAGCCCAAACTGATTGAGTGCCACAACCTCCTATAGTATCTGGACCAAGATGGTTCAGTGCCTGGGTTAGGAGGTACATGAGTTACAGGATGATTGGTTGGAGATAAATCTAGTTGGCTATTGGATATCAATGGCTATAGAACAGATCCACCAACCTGATTGGCTGGTTGGCTGCTGCACTTTGAGGGGTCAATAAGAGGAGTGGGGATAGAGCTGGCCACCTGAATATGCTCAAACAGGGTGAGCTCAGCTGAACAGGAGCAATTTAAATATTAGCTTCTTCATTACCAAAAAACAAAGGTTTGGGTGAAGATGGGGCTTCACTTTACTGGGTCCTCTGCCTACTTATATTGGCTTGTCTGGAATATTGCCCCTTTTGCACAACAATATGCTATCATAACTGAAGAACGTCATGTAATAAATGCAGCCAAAATCCTGAAATAAGGGCTTTATCTCTAATAGCTGTAATTTTATTTTAATTGCAAGTTAACATCTAGATAATTCCTAAATCCTTACCCTTGCATAAAGGATCAGGCCCACAATAAAAGCTCAGGAAGCCTGATTTTTAACAAGATAAAGATATATTGTTTCAGATAGTGCTTCAATGATGACTTGAAATATCATGCATCCCAGGAGTTCATTTATAGTTCAAAGTGAGAAAGCTGAAGCAAAACATCAGGTAACATAGCTATGTTTTTCAAGCACAATGTGGGAGATTAGCACCTTGATTCTGCAGGAGGGCAGGTTAAAGCTTGGTTTACTTTTGATTGGGGCTATCTGCAAGTAGTTATTGTTTATAAAAAGTTGACAGGCTAAACAGGGCCTTTCAAATGAAAATTTAAGCCCTGAGTTATCTTTAATTCAATGAGCTACACGTCAATAGTTAAAGAACATTACTACGTTAATTTATCAATGTATCCTGCGGGAATAACACACAACTTGAGTAAATGGTAGGTTTTGTAACACTTGGCCAAGATTAGGAATAGTTTATATTGGCCAAGCATTAGAGTTCAGGAGAATCCTGACAGAAGGAGCCTTAAATTTGATAGAACTTCCTGGTTCCCAAACCATATAGCCCATTATTGCCTTTTAAAATGTTCTTATCAATTTGGGAAGTAGGTACGGTATATGTTGCATGGGTTTTGTCTGTTGCATGTTGGCAAATGGTTATTTGGATGCTGCTCTGACCCTTCTATATGTTGGTGCCTCACCCATATCTTCAGCGGAACATTCTATGTCCCAGAACAACCAATCTATTTAGCTTGTTGAGATCCATCCTTTTGAGGTTTGGGACATGCTGATCCAATTCTGGTAACTTTTTTAGTCCACCCAAGTACCCCTACACCAATTTTTAGCTCTTTGGCAGTCAGCATATCCTCTTTAGATCCCTTGCATTCTACAACTTGGACGGCTGTGCCCTGTGTAAGTTTGAGCATGCTCTGTTTACCGGTGGCTTGATCTTTGCTTGCCCTTCCAGCTGTCAAACGCTGCTGAGCTGACCCTTACTGTAGTTTCTACCAAATTTACCAAATCTATCTTCCAATGCTTTTGTCTGGTTGGAAAAGTTCTGGCAAGCTGCCGGTCAATTGAAATATTGCCCCTGGCAGCCCATCACATATAATGGGATGGTGATGATTAACAAAGCTGATCTTATCTAGGTTTCTGGATCTTTGTAGAGATCAGAAGTCCAATATGGCATGATCTGTCATTGCTGGGGGTCTCTTGGTAGAGGCAAAAATGGGATGATGTAGTGCCAATGCTGTTCTCAGGAAGCAATCAGTAGCCGCTAGATAACAAGATGTTAAAGCAAGGATACCATGAGATTTGGAGAGTAAACCAATGTGGAAGGCTTAAAAGAATCTTTAAGAACAGATATATAAAACTTTTCTTAGAGGGCCTTAAAGTGTAATGATAATAGAGATACTATAAGTAAGGCCATAGCTGTGGTATAGGCAACAGTTATAGAAGGGGGAGGCAAGTAGTTGAAGAGTACATTATAATTGAAGAGAATAAAATAGGTTATATGCTATTATTATGGAGGCTGTGAAGTGTTATGAAGGTGGTTGTGACTCAGGTTCAAGTTGCATGAATGATGCTGTTCCTAATAGGATAGCATCATCAGAAATGTTGTGGTGGCATCAGCAGAGGGCAGCAATACTTGGTACCCTAATTTAAGCAACATGGTGTGTTTGACTCATAGTTGATATGTGAGGATTTAGACATATAACACAGAAAAAACCTTGTACTTGATCAAGAGGAAGGTAGTCAATAAAGATGATTAGTTGTGCTTTGTTACTCAACATAACAAATGATTCAGGAAGAAGTCTTAAATACATACAGCATGAGGTTCTGGCTTTAAGACTGTTGATATGAATAATAGGATCTTCCTAGAAGGTGGAAGATGAGTGCTGAAGATTTAATATCAAAATTGATGAGCTAAAATGAACTTAACTTTATTTGGAAAGGGGCTCAAGAATTTATACCCAGAGGTTCAACCCAAGTAGCCTTAGTGGGGATACTCCAGGTGGCTGGTAAATATATGGAAGTCTCAGGCATTGATGTTGGCCAGTATATGGGCAAGAGGAACACCTCAGGACAAAGTTAAATATATTTTTGCATTGGCATTTCACAAACTACCATCCACTAGGCCAGTTAAATCCCTGGTGAATTTGAATTCACGACACAAGCTTGAGTAGATCAATATCTAACAGGAACTGCAGCCTTCTAAAAATATAATCACAGCTGCTTGAATAGTTGTATTTATAGCAGGACAGGTGGAGGAAAGTTAACTCAATACATTCCTCAAGCTGAGTGGTTGGTTATAGTACAGTAGTTTTAAAAGCTATGGCGACAAGCAAAAACAATTCAGATTAGAACAAAATGAACTCAGATTTAAACAAAATTAAAAATAAATGAATTTATATTGAGTTACAATAGATTTGGGTTTATTTCAATTTCGCTTAAATCTGAATTCATTTTGTTTAAATCTGAGTTCATTTTGTTTGTCGCCATAGATTTTAAAACTAATGTAACAAAGTAAATCACAATCTAAACGTTAGAGAAGTTCAGCCTATGCAACAGACTGCAATATCAGATTACACAGTTTTTTAGTTTTGTTCAAAATTCCAAGTTTGAACTATTTTAAAAAACAGTATAGAAAATTGGCCAGCTAATTATGTTCAGAAAACATTGGTTGGATTTAGATCAGCTTCATGCTTTTGAAGACCTAATGCTAATTGATCTTATAGTTGCTTGGAGCCTTAATAAAAATGATAAGACGAGTTACAGATTGTATATCAAATGGAATATAATTATTATATATTTTGTTAGACGAAGTGATTAATGTGTGGTAGGATTGTGGCTTTTTAGAAAGCGAGTAAATTGCAAAAAAAACGGGCCATAAACTACCATCTTCCATACCCACGCTGGTAATACGGCCTTCCGCCAAGCTGGGGAGATCCTTGAGCACCAGAGGGGGGCTGGTATTGCATATTCGGCGGCCTCTGGTATTGGGACTGATAGTGTTGTTGGTATCGAGACTGAAAATTGTTTTGTTGGTGATAGTTATTTTGAGGATTCTCTTGGGTATTGGCTTGTTGAGAGTTTGGTTGTGGTTGGGTGTTCTGGGGACTGGGCTGTTGAGAGTTTGGTTGTGGTTGGTTGTTCTGTGGACTGGGCTGTGGAGGGTTTGGTTGTGGTTGGTTGTTCTGTGGATTGGGTTGTTGAGGATTTGGTTGTGCAGATGGTGATGTGTTGTTTTGGTTGTTTGGTTGCTCTTTGACTTCAGTAGAGCCTTGGGTGGGATTCTGTGTGTTTTGTCCTGTGTTATAGCTTCCAGATGGCTGTACGGAGACGTTGGGCTGAGCTTCAAAGAGATCTTTGCCAAAGTCATCTGCGAATCCCTCAGGGAACTTGACATCACTTGAGACAATGTTTGCTACAAGCAATGCCTTACCAGGTATTGATGAACCAGTGCCTCCTGTAATAGTGATTTGACCGCAGTTTGTGTACATCTCACGGTTACCTGATCGGTTGAACCATGACCAGAAGAAGGTTACTGGGCCGCTGGGGGCAGAGCTGGGGATGGGGACAGAATAAGATTTGGATCCACTGACACAGTTTCCAAACACCTTGTGAGTCACCGCAAAGGTACTGCGGTCGTAAGAAAACCCAAACTGGCAGTGGCCTCCGTCGTGGACAGCAGAACCTTCCAGTTCCACATTGACTGTTGAACCAGCAGCGTAGCTTCCCGAAGAGACGATCTTCTCAACACTGCCGCAGATGTTACCTATGCGATCTGGGCTCATTGGAGTGGTGAGACTGTAGTCCTTCTGAGATTCGGGAATGTCATTGCGCCCCTTGTACTTGTCAGAGGGGGGATTCTTCATCAAAATGTGGGCCTGGCCATTGGTAATCAACGAAGCAATCAGAAGTGAAGATTTCATTGACGAGTTTGGCTGGCACTCAGGTTTTTATTCGCTGTGAGAGCAATTCAATCTTTTTAGGATCACCCCACTTCCTGGCGCTTGAGTGGAACAAAGTAAAGTGATATTGTAGAACTCACTTTCGTTTACCTTTGCACACATAAGACTAAATATCCTCCTGCAACCAAATATTTTTTCTCATCAAATCACATCAGCCAAGCGCCTTTTAGTTTAAGGTTTATTAAAGATTATACTTTGAGTTCCAGAAGCAGTCTCATTTCCCAAGCAAATTAATATGCGAAATTTCACCTCTTCATCCCCCAGCTCTTTTAGCCAAGCAATGAGGTTAATTGATGCATTCAAGGAAGTATCCTTGGTTAAGAAGTTTAAACTGGTAATTTATATAAAAATCAGAGATTCGCACTGCACCTTTGAGCAATCAATTCGAGCGGAGTGATGATCCCAACCAGCCTACTAAACCTTAGAATCGGGTTAAAAAGGCTAAACCATATAATGCGTGCTTCGTAACCTCAGGAAGGCAAATAAGCTGGAAGCAAACTGATCCAGAAAGTTCCGTCTCATTTTCCAATAGCGGATATTCAACATTGATGACATCACGCTAAAGCCAATCATCAAATCTCCCCCTAACTTACCTGCCCACGCAGGGGTCTCCATCTCTCACCCCTCAATATATCCCTAAAAGTAAACTTCAGCCGTTTAAATCAATACGATCGAATTCAAAGAACCCAACACAGCTCCCATTAGCTGGCCCCAACTTTTATTTAGGACATGGGCGGTGGGGCTAAAACTTGGAAGGATCGAGTTGACAAGGTTTAAAAATCCAAACCATCCAACTCGTTACATGCTTGTACCTTTGCTCCGGAAATAGGACCCGAGAATTATAGATAAAGAGGTGTTGAGTACTGTAAATTCAGAACCTAAACGTAAAAATGCGGGATTGTCAAATCCTTGGTCCAAATTCTGAATCACTTTTGCAGGCAACTCAGCTGAGTGAAAAGTAAAATATTAAATAAAATTAACTATTTAGTTTGACTTTTTTGGTTTATTTAAATTGGCAGATTTCGAATCTCTTGAGCAGATAACTCAACTAACAAAAGACAAAACACAGCAAACAAATGCGGGATACATGGATCAGAAATGTGGGATTCTAATGTACGATTTGAGATTCCTGTATTTAAAACAAATCATAGACATCATGGAAAACTTAATGAATCTGAATTGCGGGATTGTCAAATCCAAGAACCAAGTTTCAAATCATAATTGTGAGAAATTTGAAATAAATATAATTTATGGGTGTCTCAAAAAGGATGCTAAAGGATCTAGAGTGTATTTGTGCTAATTCTTTTAGGAATCATAGGCATTCTCAAAAATCACCCTATTCCATTTTAGGATGGCTAAAATTTAGATGCTTGATTACAGTAGATTTCAGAAAATACTAATAATAAAATAGAATTATATATTACAATCTGTTTTTACCATGTTACCTTTTCCTTGGTGTGTTGATAGTTCATTTGCTGTTGATAAGGTGTTTGCATTTTATTGGATGGTTTCACCTCCAGTTGCCTTGGCAATAGGAAATCAAGTTGCCTCCCCGAGACCAACTGGGGATGTGGAGGCGGCTTGATTTCCTATCACCAAGGCAACTGGAGGTGAAACCATCCAATTAAATGCAAACACCTTATCAACAGCAAATGAAATATCAACACACCAAGGAAAAGGCAACATGGTAAAAACAGATTGTAATATACAATTCTATTTTATTATTAGTATTTTCTGAAATCTACTGTAATCAAGTATTCTTAATAGCAGTACATGAATACATAGTGCAGTAAACTGATGGTTTATCTTTTCCTCTCCTTTCTTCCTCTAAAAGAAGTTTATTTGGCCCCTGGCTACGCCAGAGGTCAAAAAACTTTTAAAAAATTTCTGCGTCATCAGGAGAGTAGCTCATAAATCATTATATGGGTTTATGGTTGCTATATTAGTGATTTAGAGTGCAGAATATTGCATCATTTCCAGTTTAGACAATTTTACATTTCACTTAACTTCATGTCTAAACATGGTTGTTGAGATTGTATTTTTCATTTGATGTTAGTTGTGTTTGAGCTTCTTGATTTGGGTTGATTTGTCCTAGTTTCTTACTTTACATTTAATTTGGATTCCAGTTCCTGCAATTAATATCTGAGTTTACTAGTGGCATTCAAAAGTGATTTGAAATTTGGTTCTTGGATTTGACAATCCTGCAATTTCAAAAAACATAGTAAACTTAATGAAAATGGTTGATGGATTTGAACGCTTCAAATCTGATTCCAGTTAATTCATTTTGTCCATTGGAAATATGCAGTTTGACTTGAACTTTGCAAAGTGTCTATGAGTTCCCGCATTTTTAAAAATTCAAATAAAAATACAAAGAATTCAATTTAATTAAAAAAGGCTATCCTGCAAAAGTGATTTAAAATTTGGACCAAGGATTTGACAATCCTGCATTTTTACGTTCAGGTTCTGAATTTACAGTACTATAAAAGCCAGTTTTTTGATGTAATTCAAACAATATGTCAAATATCTATAATTTAATAAACAAATTAGAGTCAGCCCTCCAAAAGATTGTTGAGCTTAAATACAACATAAGGGAAATTGTGGTAAATCAACTTGGAAATAAGGGAAGGGCCTTGGTCCAGCAAAAGGAAACTGCAAAAAATAGCCTGGGAACAATAGTCAATGAAGAACACAAGGAAATAATTTTAAATCTTCAAAAGGAAATACTCAAGCAGTTAGATTTCAAAAGTGAAAGTTACAACTTGTGGGAATTTGCAAAAACTAATAGAAAAAATCTCAAAAAATCAAACTAATTGAAGGAAATGAAATCCCACAGGAAATAAACACAAATGAAGAGGAAACCGACTAAATGGAAACAGATGAAAACAAAACACAAGTAAGAAGCAGGAGCGCTTCAAGAAATACTGAAAATTTATCAATAAAAATCAAGAGGAAGCACAAGTTGCAAGAAAGATAAGGAAAATTCAACCTAGGAAAATTAATGAAGAGCAGCCAATGCTCATGAAGTTTGCTGAGGTGGCGCCTGTGGCTGAGGGGGCCGCAGGGGAAACAATTAGTAAGTCTTTTTATGTTTTACTTATATTTATTTTAGTTATCACTAGGAATGGGACAAAGTTGCAGAAGTGGCAGCTTTTACACCAAGTTGGTTCTACGGGGGTTACCAGTCACTGGTAGCCCCTGTAAAACAAATAAATAAAAACCAAATAAATTAAATAATTCAACAGAACATGAATAATTTTTCAAATATGAAGATAAAGATAGGGAATATTTACCACCCACTGGATGCTTGCTGTGGTTAATGGAAGCATACAAAATAGGATCAAATATCAACTTCAAAGAGATGAATGAATTTTTCTGGGATGTCAAGCTAAACTTTGATGAATATATATGAAAGCATTCAAAGATTCCCATTTTCAAACATCAACAAGTATGAAAAAACCTTGTCAAAACCAACTTTCAATTAGGAACTGAATATTTAAAAACTGAAATTTTTAATGAAGTATTCAAGGCATTTTCAAACAAAGCTGAGGACCCAGTCCTTGTGAACACATTTAAACCTATATTAATTTTGTTTGCTAAGGTATGTGGAGCTGATACAAGTTGGGCACCCCCTGGAACCCTCTTCAAATTCAATCAAACTTCCTATATCAATAGATTAGTTCAAGTATTCAAAAAATTGTGCATGTTCTCCAAAAAATATACCTTGCAAAGAGTTCACGTCGCGGTATACCTGGGAATCCTCCTTCACTGTGTTGTAACTGTGCTGTTTTAGCAGAGTTACAAGGGGGAAATATTTAGAAGCCAGATAATAATCTTTATTGAGAGATAGGGATTATATAGTAAACGTGAATCAAGGATAACAGGAACATGATTGTTGATCACACAGTTGGATGGAAGAAGGGGGTGGCTTGATCCTGGTTATGAGTCAAGTGCCAAAACAAGGTATCCACCATAAAGGATCATCATCTGTTCATGTTGTTGGATTTGGTAATTTGAGTTGACTTCCTAGTCTGGCTTTGAGTGACCGGGTAATTGGATTGCGGGTCACAAACCTGCTTGGTTGGAACCTTGCTGGCGGGTAAAGCCTGCGGTTTTGACACCCCCCATAACTGAAGGTTGACCTCCTCTGGGGGAAGGTTGTCAGGGAGGTTGTCAGGAGCCCGGGCGCCATATTGGACTAATTGCTGTTCCATGGCGGGCAGGGCGGTTTCTTGTTGTTTTTGTCTTGCTTTGCAGGGTCTCAGGAAATCATGGTGTAGGTTTTTGTCTTGTTTACACTTTCCAAGCCCTTGTTCAAGGTAAGTGTTATTGTTGTTTACCTTTAGAATAATTGCTGGCCCCACTTTCTTGGGCTGTAGCTTGCTCTTGTCAACATTCATGACCCAAACTTTGTCCCCAACTTTATGTCTATTGCAGATGGGGACAAAGGTTTTTTGTAAACATTTGTTCTCCCTCATTGTTTGTTTGCTGTTAGCTTTTACAACATGAGGGTCTGAGCGTGGAGGGACTTCACTTGGAATTTCCAGTTTAGGTCCTGTCAATGCCTGAATGATATTTGGCTATGTGCTGTATACCAGTTCAAACGGGCTTTTTCCAGTGGATCTGTTCACTTGGGTTTGAAACACAAGTAATGCAGTCGGTAGCTGCTTATACCAGTCCTCAGGTCTCCCGGCAGTGAGTTTGGCTAAGGCTTGCACAAGGCTACCATTGAACCGCTCTAAACGTCCATTGGCTTATGGATGGTATGGCGTTGTTACAGTGTGTTTGACCCTTTTCTTTGTGAGGTATATGTTGGTGGTTTTGGAGGTTAATTATTTCCCTCCATTGGTTATCAGGAGTTATGGCTTTCTGAACTTGCTGATTATCTCTTTGCTAATGGCTTGTTGTCTGTTGTTGCCAGTGAGTGCCTTTATCACTTGTGCTACTGGCCATCTTGTGGCAAAGTCAATGGTGGTGATGATGTATTTCTTGTCATTGTACTTTCCTGGCATGGGGCCAACAATGTCAAGAGCCCATACCTTGAAAGGTAGTTGTGTGCAGATGGGGAGTACTGACTTTGGCAGGGCTTTGCTCTTGGCAAACTTTTTGCATACCTTGCATTGGTCTAGAACTTCTTGGACATTGCAATATAAGGTTGGCCACCAGGCCTTATGCTTGAGGAACTCATATAGGTTCTGGCTCTTGGTATGCCCAAGGTCTCTATGATAGCGTAAGATGGTGTCTACTTGCTGGTGCGTGGGGATGTAGGAAATGGTTGTGCCATCAGATATTTTTCTATGTAGGGTCCCATATACGTCAGCAAATAGTTGTTCATTCCTGATAACTGTTTCTTTTTTGTGCTGGTTGTGCCAGGGGGGAAACCTTTGTCTTTTGTTTGTAGTACTAGGAGAGGCCAGTCTGGGTCAAGCCCATTTTCTCCCCTTGAAGCACAGACATACAGGCAGGACAGGGCGTCTGCCATGGCAAGCTTGGTCCCAGGTTTGTTCTAGATGAGCATGTTAAAAATTTCTAATAGCTTCATCCAGCGGGCTTGGTGGCACAACAGATTTGCCTGAGTTTTGAAATAGATGAGCAACTTGTGGCCGGTTAGGGCTGTGAATTCTTCCTGCCGTTCTAGGTAACAGCGCCATTTGAATAGGCAGTGTACAATGGCCAACAGTTCTTTGTCATGGATAGGGTATCAACACTTGCTATCTGTCAGTTTTTGCAATTCATAAGCCACAGGCAGGAAGTCTCTGTCATTATTTTTGATTTGTAGTACTCCCCCAATGGATGCATCCTAGGCGTCAGTTTCCATTTGGTATTCCCTGTCACATTTGGGGTATTGCAGGATGGGAGCTGTCATGAGTTTCTCCTTGAGGCGTCTAAAACAGAGGTCACGTTGGGGGGTCCATACAAACTTGGATTTGGCGCCTGTTATGGCGGATAAAGGGGCAGTCAAGACGCCACAGTCAGGTATGAAGCGGCGTACATAGGCCACCATTCCCAAAAAGGTGCAGAGTTCCAACTTATCCTTGGGTGGTGGCATCTTTCAGATGGCCTGTATCTTTTGACTGTCGGGTTTGATGCCGTCCTTTGAGACTATGTGTCCCAGGAAGGGTAGTTGTGTGCAGAAGAACTGGCATTTGGAGGGCTTGGCTAGCAGTTTGTGTTGTGCCAAGGTAGAAAAGACTGCCTCAAGGTCTTTATGGTGCTGTTCCACCAAGGAACTGAAGACAATAATTTTGTCCAGGTACACTAGGGTGTGCTTGCCTATGTAGGATGCAAGTACTTTGTTCATGAAGGTTACAAAGGTGGACGGGGCATTTGTCATGCCAAAGTTGAGCACCACACATTTGTAGGAGCCGTATTTAGTGCAGAAGGCTGTTTTGGGGATGTCTTCCTCTTTGATTAAAATCTGGTTGTAGCCTGCTATCAGATCAATCTTGGAGAAGACTGTGGCTCCTCCTAAGGCGTCAAAGAGGCCGTCAATCAGTGGTAGTGGATAACAATTATTAATGGTAACTTTGTTTAGGGCTCGGTAGTCTTTGACCTGACGTAAGGTACCATCCTTCTTAGTCACAAAAAATAGGTGGCCCCAAAGGGAGACTGTGAGGGGTGGATAAGTCCTTTTTCCGGTGCCTCCCTGAGGTAAGCGCATAAGGTGTTGTCTTCATTTGGAGTCAGCCTGTAGATAGGGCACGCCTTGGGTACAGCCCCCTTGAGTTGAATGGAGTGCTGGATGTGCTTTTTCAGGGGGCAACCCAGGTAGCGCTTCCTTGAAGATTTCTGGATGGCGGGCCACAATGTCACAGTCTTAAGGCGTGGAGGTGTCCTGGTGATCCTTTAAATGTATAATCTTGTACTGGCAGGAGTCCCAGTCAATTGCCTTCAGGTTCTCCTTCTAGTCCAGGGTCTCTGTGATGTGTACAAAGACGTGATCATGTAGGAGTTGGTCCACAGAGTTGGGGTAGATCTGGTGATTGACTCCCTCACGCTTGATGGTCAACACTGAGGTTGCCCAATCTGTGTGAGGATTGTTCTTTCACAACCAGTCTAGTCCCAACACATTGTCAAACTTTGGGAAGTCAATGACGGGACCTTGGATGGTGGAGTGGATGTTCTCAAGCATGACAGAGAAGGAGGCAGTTTCCTTTGTCACAACAATGTGGTGTTTATCATCCAGGACCACATTTTTAATCCGC
Organism: Entomophthora muscae; assembly: GCA_014839935.2. NCBI lineage: Eukaryota > Fungi > Entomophthoromycota > Entomophthoromycetes > Entomophthorales > Entomophthoraceae > Entomophthora > Entomophthora muscae. The sequence continues at coordinate 275,311 of QTSX02006489.1, forward strand.
AAAGGATTAGTGGCCAGCTTGAACTTATCCACAAAGCTACTGTTGACTAAGGTTTGATCTGCACTCAAATCCAGGAGTGCTGAGCCTGTGTAACTGCAAAAGCGGAAAGGATAGGACATCAGTTTATTGGGATGTCTGGCAACAGTGTACAATACCGGGTCCTCTGAGGGCACTTGGATAATTGGAAATTGGTCCACGTCCTTAGGTTGGTACTCATCATTGGGCAAGTCAGGAGTGGCGTGGGGAGAGCTTGGCTTGCTTAATGCTCTCCCCGGGCTTTTCCCTTGTCTTGATTGCCTTGCGTGGTGATGACACAGAAGTGGGTACAATTTGACTGGCCATTGTTTCCATTTCCATGCCCATTTGAACCCGTGGGTTTGTGGTTGGTGTTACCCCTGTTACCTCCAGGGGGTGGTTGAGTGGAGCACCCACCTGGGTGGGAGTCCTTGGGTCTTTCTTGTTTCCCAGTTTGAGCCTTGTGAAGTGTGTTGGAGGTTTGCTCCACTTTCTCTGCTTCACAGTACAGGCTTTGCAGGTTGGTCACCTGATCCAGGTTTGCATGTCTCATTATGTGCGACTTGAGGGTGTCATAGTACATGAGGTGTGTGGCTGGGGTGTCAAAGGCCATATCAGATGGTGCGCAAAGTCGGAGTTCTTTGTAGGTGCGGGTGAGTTCCTTCACAGTGCCTGTCTGGGTTAGGTTCTTCACTTGGTGTATTATCATGAGCGCTGTATCCTTAAGCACAAATCTTGCCAGGAAGTCCTGATTAAAGGTGTTCAAATTTTTGTTGGCGTGCTCCTTGTGCCACTTATTGAACCAGGTGCCAGCGTCATGGGTCAGGCAAATGGAGATTTCCGCAATCCAAAATTGCTGAGGCATTCCATCTGGGCCAGCTTGCTCTGGGCGGGCTAGATCCATGCAGCAGCGTTGTTGTTGGCCCCGGCAAAAGGTTCCAGGGCGGCGCTTCACAGTCTTTGAGCTACGTAGGCTGGCATGGCGCTTTTGTTGGTTGGTTGCAGAATTGAGGAGGGGGCCTGAAAGAAACCTTGTGCAGACATGGTGTTGAAGGCAGGTAGTGGAATCACTGTGTTCTGATACAGGACAAAGCCATCAGGTATCTCTGCACTAGGATTGTACAGCGTCCAGTCAGGCAGGAGACCAGATATAATTCTATCAAGGATTTGTTGGCCACAGTGTGTGCGGGTAACAGGTGGAATTTTTTAAGATAAGGTAGGATGGACAACCTACCTGTTCTACCAATGTCGTAATTGTGCTGTTTTAGAAGAGTTACAAGGGGGGAAATATTTAGAAGCTAGATAATAATCTTTATTGTGAGATAGTGATTATATAGCTATTGTGAATCAATGGATAACAGGAACATGATTGTTGATCACACAGTTGGATGGAAGAAGGGGGTGGCTTGATCCTGGTTATGAGTCAAGTGCCAAAAAAAGGTATCCACCATAAAGGATCATCATCTGTTCATGTTGTTGGATTTGGTAATTTGAGTTGACTTCCTAGTCTGGCTTTGAGTGACCGGGTAATTGGATTGCGGGTCACAAACCCGCTTGGTTGGAACCTTGCTGGCGGGTTGAGTCTGTGGTTTTGACAACTGCATATTAAAAACAACGTCAAAAAGTTGGAGGATTTACCTATTCAAATTGATATATCACTTAGCACTTGAACGCCAGAAGACACTGTGGGGGTATAGGACAGTTGAGCACGTCCTGTATGACTCCTTTGCATTGTCAACGTTGTATGGGTACTACGTGCCCCCTGAAAAAACCCTATTAATTGATTTACTCACCCACCTTCCTTTTATCAAACATTCAACAACCACTGGGGTACAGAGCGCCACCCCTCTAGCAATTGCATCCAGGGTTGTCCACCACGTACAGAAAAATACATGGATCCAATCAGACGCATTAGCTGAATTTTTATTTTTGGGGTATAATTCCCTGGAATAATTGCATCCCCTTACAATTTGCATCCCCCTAATAAATCATTTTCCCTTGCAACTTAAATTTTATTTTTTTAAATTTTTTTATTTCAATATTAAATATTTTCATTGAAATAGGTAATATTAAAATTTTAATATATAATATTTAAATATTGAATAAATCACAATTAAATAAAAATTATTAAATTTCAAATATTTAAACTTTAATAGATAAATTTTAAGATTTATAATTATAATTTTACTTTTAATAGGTTAATTTTATTTTAAATTTTAATAGGTAAATCATAATAGTAATATATGTAAATATATTACAAGATATTAGTTATAGTTGCAACCACGTCAAATAATAAAAAATGAGTTAAAAATGTTTTTATTTACTAGCTTGTCAAGTACAGCTTTATTTATTACATATACAAACAACAAGAATTAAATTTATCCACATCATGTGGCCTGCTCCACTTATATTCTAAACAAGTGATTGTTTAGAACTTGCTTACTTTTCCCTTGTAATATGATTTGATAAATATATTCAATTTGCTTGACCTGCGTCCTAAGTACTAATTAGTAAGCGATACATAAAAATCATTGGCGGTTGTGTCAGTAGGACATGCCATTTCAAAAACGGCATCTCAAAATACGCCATCTCAAATTTCTTCTATCTCAATTTACTAGCAAATACGCCATTTTGATTTATGGCATTTTGACTAAGAAAAAAACGGTTTTAAAATTTTAGATTTTTTGAACTCCAAAAATTACCCAAAAAATTCCCAAAAATAAAAATTCAAAAAACATTTCTAGGCTTAAAAAAAGCCTCAGAATTCCAAATCTGCAATAAAAAATGAGGTCAATCAGTAGCAACATAGTTGCGTAAAGCCCAAAAGTTAAAATATACCCAAAAACAACCATTTTCATCTATTTTAACTATAAACTATACTTTAAAATAAACATATAATTGTACCAAATACTAAAAAAGTCAAATAATAATAATAAGAAAAGAAAAGAAGAGAGAAGATAAAGAAGACTTTATTAGGAAAGGGCTCAAATATTAGTAGAAAGAGCAACTGAGATAGCTTGGAGATGCTCAAGCTTGCTATCCTTTGGATAGTAGGCAAGGACCACCTTGCTAATTTCTGTATACTTTTTCACCACTTTGGTCTGCTTGGGGGATCACCCTTGATTTTCATGCCTGTTTTAAAGAGGCGGGCAGAGATGTCCTACTGGGTTTTGAGATGCACCATGATTTTGTTGAACTTGGGCTTCTGAACCTGGACCCTTGTGGCAAATTGACTATGCCACCCTTCAAGAGAAGAGGTGGTCTTGATTAGGCCATCTTTTACCTGCTTAAAGCAGTTCCACTGGATTGATTCATCACCCTTTCTGATGTGGCGTGCTCCTTGAAACACTCCAACCCATTGAGTTTCAAAATACTCTATGAATGGAGCAAAGGCTGCCTGGTTGGCAATAATGTAGGGATGGTGGAGGAGGGCGTTGTAGAAGGCATTTTTCTCCTCCTTCCACACAAGGGCAAGGGCAGCAAAGCAGTTGAACACGTCCTTTGCTTCCTTTGTGCCTTCAGTGTAGACTAGCTCATGAAGTGCAGAGCACTTTTGAAGGTGGCAGCAGAGTGCCTGCTGGAAGTGGGAGTAGCATCCCTGAGGAGAGCTCTTGAAGACTCTAATAAAAACATTGGCCTGAGCCTGTTTGAAATCCACTACCAGATATTCATGGTAGGGAAGGCTTTCGGGCTTTTTCTTGATTGGGGTGGCTTCCTCTGACTGGGCCTTTTTCTTGCGCCCTATAGTCTCCTTTGGCTCCTATTCAATAGTTTGGAGGATCTCATCCAACTTGGCCTTTAATATTGTTAGAGCCTGGACATAAGTTTCCTGCTTCTTATTTGGGAGGAAAAAGAAGACCAGGGGAAGAACTAGATTGCCAACCTGCCCATGGATATTCCAAAGCTGGCTGAAGAGCTTTTGGCAGGTGGAGAAAGTGCCATCTGCGAGCCAGGTCTTGCATTTTAACAGGTTGCAAAGATCCTGGCTTGTTGCAAAGCAGATGATCCGCTCTGGGACATGTTGCCCATCATTGTAAAGGAGGAATCTCTCTTCATGCTGTGAAAGGTTTTGCTCCTCAGTTAGAATCAACTGGTCAAATGATGTAGCACTGACGCCTTCAGTGCTCAGAGCATACCTCTGATCAGTGAGGTATCTCTGTAATTTTGAGGTGCCACCAACAGTTGCCAGTTGGGTATCATTTAGATTAATGAGTGCATTGTTTACAACCTCAGTTACAGTTTGGTCCTTTGTGGTTGGGATCACCTGGCAAAGAAACCAGCAGATCAGTTGACATAGAGGATTGAAAGGCTTGGCAAAGTCATGCCCAATAGTCAGGGCTTTAAACTGAGTGAACCCATAGGTAGTAAGTCTAGCTGGACAGCCAACTTTATCACATTTGAAGTGATTTTGACAGATGGGCTTATTCTTGTTGTTGCAGCTGAAGCTGTAGCCCTTGTTGAAAAAGCCAGCACCCCCTTTATTAGTCATAATTGGATAACTAATAGGGTACATTGTTGGTACAGCAAAGGTGCCATTTTGGTTGCATACATTCTGGATTGAGTTAAGATCCCAGAGCTCAATTGGCTCATCTTCAGGAGCATCAGGATCAGGCTCCTGCTCCTCTTCATCCTCAGGCTCTAAAGTGGGGTCAGAATGGCAATTGAAGTTGAACAACTTCTCTTGAGGGTCTGAAGGGGAGTAAAAAAAAGGAGAATGGGTAGGGGTTGAGCTTGTTTCCTCAGGCTCTGGTGAGGGTGTAGGTGTCTTGGGAGGAGCTTTACCCTTAGCAGGCTGCTTTTTATGGGTAGTTTTGTCCTCCTTGGCCTTGGGAGGAGTGGTCTTGACTTTGGAGGCCTTGGACACAGCTTTGTTGATGGACTTGGGAGGCATCTAAAGGTGAATTAGTATCAAAAATTCAATGGTTTTTATTTTGTAAAAATATTTTTTATTAGTAACACAAGTATGCAAAACTTTAAGTTTTGACTAAAACTTGCAGTCAAAATGGCGTTTTTGAAGTGACATAATTGAGGTGCTGTAGCTCAAAAACATAGTGTTTTTGACCATTTTTTATATTAATTTAACAAATCTACAGTGGAGCTACCTCAACCAGGCCAAAGAGTAAAGCTTGAATTTCTCAAAAACCAGCTCATACAACTGGGGTTAAAAAGTACCCAGTTGGTTAAAGGAGGCCAAAAAATATATATTTGCAAAGTATCATATGTTTTCTTACATTTTTTACTAATTAGGTTTTTGACAAGAACTAGTACTTTTAAAAAGTGGAAAGCATGAAATGTGGTGGGGGAATTGATATAGCGTAGCCTGGCGTCATATGTAATTTCCCCTCATTTTCCCCTATCCATTGTGCGCATTGAATCAATTGGGTGATATGAAACTTGGTGGAATTCAAAGTGACGTAAATTGAAATGGCGTAATCACCCCCTTCCATATTAAAATCACTATTAAAATATTTTATTAAGAAAACCCTTATCAACATATCCATGTATAATAAAGTTAAAAATTACATATAACAAACCTGCTTTTTTTACCCAGCAATGACAATCACTAGAAGGACTATCATAGATGGTGTCTATTTAGGTTGTATTTATTATAATTGTCTTAGATTAATACTATAGGAACATCTTCTGGCACTATACCACAGGCTTTATTTTAGTTTGGGTATTATCTTATTTTAGTTTAAGATAAATGACATAATTTGAAATGATGTAAAGTCAAGATGGCGTAAATACGCCCCACACTAAGTGATTTCATATGTAAATAAAATTAGCAAAATAAGATTTAATTAATCTGACTCAAAGTGACAGAATTGAGATAGCATAAATTTGAGATGCCACATTATAAAGGTATATGTAATTTTTAACTATTTTATTGTTTATTTTTTTGTGATTCAAAATCACTAACGCAAAAAATGCCATCTCAAATTAAATTTGAGATGGCATTTTTGAAAGGGTGTGTCCTACCGTTATGTTGTGTGGCTATAGTGGCACTGAAATAATAAGGATCAGACGATGACCTGCAAGGTCCAATTTGTGGCTTAAAAAGCCAAAGTACCAACAAGGATTCACAATTATTTAAATAAAATTAATCTATTTCTATCTTTTTTAATTTATTTATTTGTTAGCTCAACAGTCAATATAATATTCAGTGCATTATAATAAAAAATATATTCCCTATACCTAGTATAATTAATTTTACTTACCTTTTCTACATACTCTTACATGTCTATAATATAATCAAACGTCACAGCATTATATATAAATAATAATTGTTGAGTCCTAATAAAAACAAATAAAACTTGGAGTGCCCATTTATCTGATTAGCTCGGAGGCCAGGGCTTTGGGGAGGAAGGATCCTGAGTGCTTGTAAAAAGCAGCCACCACATTGGGTGGCATTTCAAATTGACTTACCTCAAGGATGTTGAAGAGATCCTCAGTGTCCTGAGGGAGGCCTTGCTTCACCTTATTTTTGATCCACCCAAAGACCTCCTCAATTAGATTCAGGAATGGGGAATATGGTGGGAGGAAGAAAAATCTCATTGGACAATTGGTAAGCCAGTGGCTTGAGGTATGGCTGTTTTTGTCAATGGGGGGAACTCAGATACAACCAGATCCACTTTATGGAGCCCAACATTATCTAAAACAACAATGTTGGTTGTACTGCGGTAATTGATCTGGAGATACTCCTTGACAGTTCAGAGAAAATCAAGAAATGTCACACTATTATGGGAATACTTTATCATCTGATACTGGTCCAGCCCGCAAGGACTAAGAAGCGCTACCATGGAATAGTTCTGGGAACAGACAGCTGCACACTGGGCTACAACGTCCTTGGACCCCTTCTCAACCCACCCATGCCTAGACCTGAGTGAGGAGGAAAGCAATGATTTGTTGATGTAGAAGAACTGGACATTCACAGTCTCCTTTAGTGCCAGATATGTCTTGGCATAAATGCGTTGGTCCTTGATTGTCTTCTCATTGTTTCTGTTGAACGGCAAAACTCCCAGTACTTTCCAGGAGAAGCCCAAATCAATCATTTCTTTGTAAACAAGGGCTTTAGAAACAGAAAGCCTGAACCTGTGGCAAGTATTGATTGGACAGCAAGTGAGCCCAGGTGGCAATCCTTGGTAACCCACTGCTTGATTGCCTTGAGATGGGTGGTCTGAAGTAGGCTGGGCTGCCAGTTAGCCTTGGCAGATTTTGCAATTTGCCTGGTGTTGCCATACTTAGTGTTGATGTTGGCAATGTATCTGGCTGTGACACCAAATTAGGACACAATATCCCAAACTGCCATTCCGCTGTTCAAGCAGTTGAGGAGAGCTCACACTCACTATCCATCAACTGACGCCAGCCCTTGGCAGGTACCACAGCATCCTGGCTTGACACAGGGGATGAGGACCTTTGTGTAGAAGGTGGGATCACGCTTGGTTGCGCTGGCACCGTCAATGGTGGCATAAGACACAGGCACAGATGGCTCTTTGGTGGTGGTCAATGGCTCATATGAGGTATCAAAAACGCAGGGGCAGGAAGTAGCAACTCTTGGATCAAGAGTGCAGGGCCAGATGACAACTGGGTACACGGTGGAGGTGTATGTAACCTCATTATTCTTAATGACCATTGTGTATGAGACTTTGGTTGCAGGCCTTGAGAGCGGCTTCTGTCTTAGATTGAGGCTACTGTTCCTGGCTTGAGATGCAGGAGGTGGTTGGCTGGTGCTGACACATTGGGAGGCCTGTGTGTTGGCATGACTCCCCTCGAGTTGGGTTCTGGGTCTGTTCTTGGACCCTCTGGGACGCCCTCGTGGACAGGCTGCCCTGCGGGCTAGTGCAGGAGCTGGTTGGGAATGTGATTGATGGTCCATAAAAATAAAATAAAAAATATATTTTAGATTAAATATATATTTATTTGGATTTATTGGTTTAGTTGTGGGTAGTTATTTTCTCTTGATTTAGCCTTAAATAGTAACAGAATGTCTATATCCGTAATTTGAAGTGTATAATATTGTATCCTTTCCGGGGGTGGATGATTTTAAAGTTTATTCACTTTTTATGTCTAAACATGGTTATTGAGATTGAATTTTTCATTTGATTTTAGTTGTGTTGGAGCTTCTTTATTTGGATTGGTGTTTCCTAGTGTGCTTACTGTACATTCAATTTGGATTTCAGTTCCTGCAATTAATATCTTAGTTTAATAGTGACATTCAAAAGTGATTTGAAATTTGGTTCATGGATTTGACAATCCCACAATTTCAAAAAACATAGTAAACTTAATGAAAATGGTTGATGGATTTGAACGCTTCAAAACTGATTCCAGTTAATTCATTTTGTCCATTGGATTTATGCATTTTGACTTGAACTTTGCTTAGTGTCTATGAGTTTCTGCATTTCAAATATTCAAATAAATACTCAAAAAATTAGTTTAATTAAAAAAGGCCATCCCGCAAAAGTGATTCAAAATTTGGACCAAGGATTTGACAATCCTGCATTTTTACGTTTAGGTTCTGGATTTACAGTACATACCTTCAGGAAGTATATAAAACAAGATAAGTAAAAAACTGTATTTTAAATGAAAGGAGAACTTTATATAGTATCTTAGCAAGTCACACAGTGTCCATTTACGTCATGGGGCTTGTCCAAGTAAAGTTCTGCTCAGGATTGTGTCAAGTATATACTTCTGAGAAGTATAATAAGCAAGACAAAGGGGAAAATAAGAAGAGAATAAACTTTATTAGATATGAGTTTAGAGTATTATGGGAAGCCACATGCCATTCATGTACATCATGGCAATCATGGGGCTTGTACAAGTAGTGTTTCTCTTAAGACTCAAAATGTTTGATCCCCATAATAGATGGGCAAATGATAAGAGTGCTACCAACTTAATGATTAGTCAGAGAATCATTTTAGGAGTCACCCAAGGAATTGCTTTCCTGAGAGGGAGTGATCATAGACGTTGCAACATCTCTCCCCAGGGGGCTGAAAACCAGATATCCCAGGGCTTCCTTGAGGTTATTCAGAAATTGTGCCAGGGATTTATCCAGTTCAATTTCAGAGACCAGTAGTCAGGAATCCTGCTGCCCACTTCTTGCTCTGAAGGAAAGAGGTGATCATAGTGCACAAGATTCAATACAGTACAGACACCAATTCCCTTTAAAAGTTAGGTGCTTTTCAGGTCAACTTCCATAACAACAATAGGTCCTCTTTTATCCTTCCTCCATCTCGTGTAGGCCACAATTCAACACCCAAATCTTATCCCCAAAATTAAACCTATATTCCTGGAGGGGCTTGGTTTCCCTTTCTAACATTTTCTTTCCCATTGCATCTTGGTCATGTCTGGTCTGGTGTACTGCGAGCTGGTGTTTCCCAGTATTTTTTTAGTTAGAATCAGGCCCAGCCCTACAATGATACTAGCAATGGTCAGTTTATTCCCATACACAAGTTTTTATGGGCCTTTACCTGTATTACAGCTCACGCAGAAGCAGAATATCACAAGTGCTGTTGGCAACATCTCAGCTCAGGACCAGGGGTCATTGGCAGATGGTTTGCTTAACGCTTCCACAAGTGACCCATTTCAACACCCAACCCTGCTGTTTGATCAAGTGCTATAAGGGCTACTGACAGTAAACTCCATGTCCTTTTGGAGAGATAGACATGGATGATGTCTAAAGTGATTTCTATCCCCCTTTCTGGAATCCAGCGGCCTGGGCTGCTAAACTTGGCCATGGTTGGCTTGCCCATAGAATGCCTCACACCCTCCCCTTTACCTTCATTGGTAGCCTATGCTACAGGCCACCCTACTCCATAATCAATAGCAGTACCAGTGTATTTTACTGGCTTCCTTGTCCCCCTGGCCTAGGCCCTATAATATCTAGCACATGTACCTGGGATGGTTGGTTATGGAGACCATAATCACTGACTTGGGATGCCGTAGAGAAGGCATACTTCTTGCACCCTTCACGTTGGACGTGGAACCTTTTACCCATGCCCACATATCTGGCCCTGGGTGGTGTGCTTTGAGGTGCTCCTGTGGGTTCCTGCTGTGGGTAGGTTCTAGGTCTCTGAGATAAAGGAATGTGGTGCCAATATATTTTGTTACTGGGGTGTAGGATACAGTGTCATCACCTGGTAGTATGTGGTAAGCGGGGGTATAAAGGTTTAAACAGGTATTTGATCTTGAGCTCATTTTCTTGGGTGTCTATTGGAGTACCAGGTGGGAAGCCTTCTTGGAGATCCCCCATAACCAACATGGTCAAGTCAGGGCCTTAATCATTGGTGTGGAGCAGATGATTGCAGTATAGCCTTGAAGGGGGGCCTTCTGTAAGAAGCTTCCCCCTGGCTTGTACTCAAAGATCATGGGGTACCTCTGGATAAGGTTTTCCCATCCAGCTTGTCTTCATGAGAGGTGCTGGGGTGACCTTAAGAGCATGGGTGATCAGTGGTTGATTGACACTCTGAAGATCTGTGCCCCTTCCAGATACCTGGGCTGGTTCTTGAGAAAATGGGCAGTTGCTATTAACTCTTTACTTTGGATAAGGTATCCCTGTTCCCCGCCATAAAGCCTTCTTAATCAGTACAGTAGTCCTAAAAGCTATGGTGGTGAGCAGAAAGTTTCTGTAGGCAAAACCAGCCAAGATTTCAACAAAACCCATCAGTAAACAAGATTGATGGACCTCAAAGCAAACTCAAAGTGAGCCCAAATCTATTGTTGACCTATACTAGGCAGTTGCCCCGTCCAAGGACAGATATAAGGTTGGATCCAAGAAATCAGTCCCATATACTCTATTGTACTATAGGCTGGGATCGCTTACTGTATGTTTGATTGAATTTATGTTTGAAATGCGTTCTTAAAAGTAATCCCAATCATATATATTAGAATGGGGACTGCATATTCCAAGTATGAATAGGAAATAGATCTAAATAGGTGGGGTATCATTATTGAGCTCATTAAAGCTAAAAAACAATTTAAACCTTATATTCGGTCTATCAAATTCCTACAAAATGTTGAGCTGATCTGTAGCTTTAAGTTAAGCTATTGTAGATTAAGATTGGCTTAGTATTCACACAGATATGTTGTTTTTAGTATTATATGTGTTTTTAGAGTGGATTTAAATGGATTATATTGAGTCTATGCCTTTGATTATGACGTGAGCCTGATTCCAGCAAATAGCTATATATCTCAGCATCTAGAGTGGCTAGAGCCATCATGTTTAGTACCATTATGGCTGTAATTAGCTAAACAATCTATCTAGACGCTCTGAATTCCATGAAAATTGTTATATCAAGCCCTAACTGTACCATTGCTGGTTTACTCCACTGATGATCGTTTAGGATGGAGCTGTGGCAAGCAAGGTTTACTCTGAAACCATATGCAGCCACTTTGATCGGCTGATGCATCCAAGTGCAATATAATATTATTTCCACTTAAAGATCAATAATTTCAAAGTTTGAAGGCCAGCCGTCTCTTTTTAAAACATAATGTTTAAATATTATTCTAGTATGTGGAATTTGAATCGTATTGCTTTAAATTGACCAAGCTCTCCTTTCGTCATCAATCCGATCCTCAGAAACGAGTTTGACCATCCTATCAGATTAAAGTATACTAAGCAATCTGTAGCTTCTCTTCCAATTTTAATCCACACATCCTGGAGCTGGGGAATCTTTGTAGTTAAGCCACTTCGATATGGTTGAGTGGGGTTAGCCATACTATTAAAAATCAAGTAATTAAATACAAATTTATTGTAGTTTAAAGTGGCTTATAACTCAGTTCCACATAATTTAGACCACACTCCACTAAATTTAACCTTTGTACTTTCAAAGATACATGTAAGGGATTGCACGTAAGGATGAGCCAAAGCAAGATTTTGGCTTGATCATCAACTTTTAAAATTAACTTTGCAGAAAACCAATCCACTCAATTCCCTCACGGCTTGGGGCCGCTTGAGACAACATTACATACAGACAGACTCACTTTAAATCCATTAATAAATTCTAAATCTAAATCTTGTTTGCATCCGAGTTGATTTTGCTTACAGCTACGTTGGTTTTTTACAGATGGGGTAATTTTGCTTACAGATGCGGTTTTTTTGCTTAGCGCCCCAGCTTTGAAAACTGCTTTATGCAGCAGGGAGGAATTCCTTATATGTTGGCCGGATTTATAGCATACCAAAATAGCATAGTCAGAGGGGTCTTTCACTAGCTTGTATATTCTGTCACAATTAGGGTATTAGAGGATGGGTGCTGTAACCATGTGTTCCTTGAGGTGGGGAAGTGTTGATTTTTTGGTGGGGCCCAGACAAGCTTTGTTGTCTTGCTTGTGATTTTTAATAGAGAGGTGCTCAACACTCTCCAATCTGATATGGACATTCTAATATATGTGATTATTCCCAAGAAGGTATGGAGTTTTCTCTTATTAAATGGCAGTGGCATATCTGTTATAGTTTTTAGCTTTCAGGGCCTGGCTTTATTTCATCATTAATGATGATATGGCATAGGAAGGGTAGTTAGTTTAAAAAGAACTCACATTTGGATGGCTTGGTAACCAGGTGGTTATCTTAGAGGATGTGAGTACCATGTAGCTGTCTTTTCAGTGTTATTTTTAGTTGAGCTTTAAATGATTACATTATCTAGATATAATATGGTAAGTTTTATAATATGCTCTTTAAACACTTCATTCATGAATGTTTAAAGGTGCTGGGAGAACTGGGCATGCCAAAGTTTAATACTATACATCCAAAGAACCATATCTTATTAAAAATGCTTTTTTTGAGATATCCTTGGGTTTGACTCAGATTTGATGGTCTCCTGAAGTCAGTTCAATCTTAGTGAAGAATTTCATCCCCCTACAGCATCAAAGAGATCATCAATAAGACACAGGGGATACAGCTCTTAATTTTGACCTTTTCAAGGGCTTGATAGTCAGTGATAAGGTGTAGGCCATACTCTTTCTTGGCCAAAAAGAAGACAGATGTACCAAAAGGAGGCTTGGAAGGTCTTATAAGTCCTTTTTCTAATGCTTTATTTATGTAATTCTTTAGATTTTCATCTTCTTATGGTGTCAAGGAATATATACGTCTTGTTTTAGGTGTACATCCTTTTTTATCAATTAATTTTGAATGCTTCTGTCAGATGAAAAGCCTGTCAATCTCTACTATAAGTTGGAGGTGAATTGTTGGAACAGCTTTTGGTGTATGTGATATTGCTCTTGTGAGTTTTTAACATCCATGAGGTTAACAATCTTGTAGGTGTAAGTGTTCTAGTCAAATTTCATGGAGCATTTTGCTCTTGGGTTCTGTGATAATGACACATATGTGATCCCTCAGAGAAATTCAATGTGTGTTGTAATAGGGGTGACATTATAAATCATCATATATACCCACTCAAGTTGCTGGGGAAATTATTTTATTATGTTTTGGCTTGGAAGAACTTACCTACTTTTAATTCCAAGGGTGGCTGATGACAAAAACATTTTTAGCCTATAAATTAGTTTGTTTTGATGGCTAATACTGACGCTTGAAGGGGTTGTTGAACACTTTGCAGTGTCTCACAGCATCCCTAACTGTGGCAGTTTAAATTAAAGTAGTATTATTATCATATAGATGTAAATTAATCTGTTTTGATATTATGATAAGACGTTAATTTTTATTTGGAACTTACTGATAACCATTGGAGCTAGAAATGACCTCATTAATTACAATTGGTTGACCCCATCTATTTCTTTGCCATGAAGATAATATTAGAAGCAACTAAGCAAGGTAAGTGTCAGGAATGCCCTTTCTGATATTCATGACAACAATTTAGTCATTGGCATACAAGAAGATTATGCTCCTCCTTTAGGTCTTACAGGATCAACTAATAGCCAAGGGTTAATAGGAAGTATTTGTTCTTTATCACCTTTTAATTTGGGCCCAATTGGATTTTCAAATCCAGTATTGACAACATTGGGATTCAAACCTGGGTCTTCTTGTTTAAACGCTCTTTTTCTTGAAGAGACTATTATTAAATTAGTAAACAAAAAATTGTTATCTTTCAAAGTTGAATCCAGCCAATCAGTCAATGTGACAATTCTGTTGATGGATATTTTAACCAGTATTTATGATGCAGATGAACACTTTGACTCTGTTTTTTCTCTGGCTTTTATGTTGGTCTCTGGTTCTGTTGCTAGTCCCTGTTCTTCTTCTCCTGGTCCCAGTGAGGGATAGCTGGAGATACTCCAGGTTTTGCTGTTCTTTGTGGGGTTTCCTAAATTTTAACTTAAATTAATTATGTGCTAGTGCACATTTTAGAGGAAAAGATAACCACTTTTTAAATTCTAACTTACAATAACCCACAAATCTCCAGTAACTTCCCCAAATCTTTCCAACCCTTTAATTTTCCACAACTATTTTTACTCTTACCATGCTATATAAAGCTGGTAAGTGATATTATATTATTTTATTCAATCAATAAAGTCTACATTCATCCCAAGTGAATTATTGTCTATTTTAGCTTGACTTATAACCTTTTAAATCCTAACCATGTGATTACCCAAGACTTCCATTATGGAGTATTTTGGGTATAAATGGATCTTCTGGATGATCTTGTTGCAGGCTGTCCAGGCCATCATTTTGCTTGGTACACATGCTGACTCTGGTACCTACCCCAAAGCTCAATTCTTGGATAACTCCTGGCGTCAGGCATTACCAGGAGTTTGATATACTGCAACCCCCTTGTCCCACAACCCACCTTGAAAGGAAGAACCTCAGAACTATCAGTCTGTTAACAAGCCCACCAAACCTCAGGTTTTCTGATCTTTGGCATCAGCCTTCCTCTTATGCTATTTAGAGGTGTACTTCTTCTTAGGACGTTTCAATACTCTGTTGGGCCGGTATTGCCTGTTTGGAGAACTATTCCACCGCAGGATGGTGTCTGTACCTTTGGGTTCTCTTGTAACTGGTCTTAATCCCTCTGAAATCATTCACAACCTTGTAAGACTGCTTCCAAGTGGGTGGGTGCCTGACAGTAAGGCTTCACTAAACACAATACATACCTTTTCACTTCTAAATAATATAGATTCATTTCAAACTCAAAAGGTAAGCTTTGAAATATGCAATATTCTAACTGCTTAAAGCATAATAGATCAAAGATTTTAAAGGTAAACATTTAAAAATTTGAAGCTAATTTTAATTATAGAGGTAACTAGAAGTTAAAAACAAAATTGTTTGGAGACTCAAATTAAAGCTGATTTCAAGCAAGCAGTTCATCATTACATTTAAATCATTACATTTATTACATTTAAACTACTAACTTAATTTATTTTTTAAAAGAGCTTTGCCCCAAAGCAGATCAAATTTAGGTAAGCTTTTTTTACTAAATTAACTAGCCTAGATTTAAAAAAAACAGTTTTTTACCCTGAAGAAGATCTTGGTTTAGTAAGTATTGTTTTGATCAACTAATCTTATTTAAACAAAGATGCATTTCAGCAGGTAATCATTTCCAATAAACTACTAACCTTCAAACCCTTTTAGTTGAATTTGGTCCACAGCAGATCTTGGGGTTAGTAAGTTTTATTTTTACTAATTTTCCACCCTAGATTTTAAAAAACACTATTTTGCCCTGAAGCAAACCCTGAGCAGGAAAATTTTGAATTATTACCTTCATTAAGAAATTACACTATTTCAAACAACCAGTTTCTCTATCAGGTAAATTTTGATGATTGTTTTATTGCTCATGCTAACATATTTTAAAAGATCCAGATTTTTCCCATGAAGCCAATCTTGGGCTGACTAAGTTGCTAATTTCAAACTTTGCTAACCTTTTTAAAAAGACTTTTTTACCTGCAGTGACTCCCAAGCAGAGCCAATTTTTGAACTATTAACTTAATTAATAAATTTAAACTGCTTCAAACACACATTTTTTATACCAGGTAAATTTGACTATACAAAAATACTAACCTACATAATATACACATCTACTATGCCTAATGCTTTATTATAAATTCTCAAAAACCTTCTCCAGGTTTTACATAAAAATCCAAATAAAGATAACTATTTTTAATTTTTTTTCTTTTTTATACAAAAATTATAAGCATACTAATAAGATTGATTTACACCAAGAACATAAATTTATAAAAAATAATAATTTTTTTGCACTTTTTAATGTTTTGATAAAATTTTAAAGATTTTCTCTCTTTGAATTTTTCTATAAAAAATAGGTACAAATACAATTTAGTATGCTTTAAATAACAGAAATTTTTCACTGCTTAGCCCATATTTTTGCTTATATGATAAAGAGATAACATCCCTGAAGAAGCTCTTATTGGGTTTCTTTGGGGCTTAACTGTGTAATTACATATTTACATTCATTGTTTTTTTAAGAAAGCTTTAAGAATGGCTCAACAAATTTTTAAACTCAGAGGATCTTCATGCACAAAATCTTCATTATCTTTTAGGCAACTCAGTCCAGG
This sequence comes from Entomophthora muscae, assembly GCA_014839935.2. Lineage (NCBI taxonomy): Eukaryota > Fungi > Entomophthoromycota > Entomophthoromycetes > Entomophthorales > Entomophthoraceae > Entomophthora > Entomophthora muscae. The sequence goes on from QTSX02006489.1 coordinate 291,778, forward strand.
GTGGCCAACATCAACCAAACCTCCAATGTTGTATAGATTGCCTTTTATATTACACTACCACTCAGTTCTGCCTTCCCAATGGTTTTTGGGTTAGAACATGTAAAATTTTCTGAGACATCCAAGCTCAGGAGCCTGCTAGAAGGGGTGCTACCGTTCCTGAAAACCTTGCTGTAGCAAATCCAGATGCTTTTTTTAGCAGAAGAGATACCTGGGTTTGTTTTAATATAGGTAGGATGGATGCAGTGTGTGGGCAGTGTCAAGCTTTACACTGGGCCTGTGATGGTACTTGAGTTACCAGACCTACCTGCCTTAGGTTTGCCCTTTGCTGCAATGATGGAACCATCCAGCTACCCCCTCTTCAACCTATTCATGAATAGATTTATGCCCTGTATACTCAAAGCACCCCCCAAGCAACTAAATACCTTGAAATATTTGCCAGTACAATGCTGCCTTGGTAATGAATTCTTTAGTTGCAGGTAATTATTTTTAATATTTCACTTACTTGATAACTTATAAATTAAACCTTAACTCTTTTAGAGCAAGATCACCACTTGGGAAAAATCCTCAGTATGTCCCTTATTTTATTCATGGGTAGTTATAGCATGAGCAGTATTCTCTTTTTTCTACAGAGGGTTGCAATCATGTTTACAATCAGCTGTACTTTATTGACCCGGAGCTTGTCTTGCAGCAGCGCATGGAGAGAAATCCTGGCCTGAATGAGGAGAAGCTTATAATGCTTGACCATGTAGTTTGGCAAGTAAATCCCTTTGTGCAAATCTATTGTACTGTCACAGAAATTGTTCAGGAGTATACTCAAACCCATCCTGAGGCTGCAGCTTACCTCCATCCTAACTTAAACTTGACAGTTGAAGCAGATAATGATTGTTGTACCTATAATTTTCCCCAACAGCCTCAAATTGCTGCTTTGATGCCTGCTGCATTGGCCGTTGTAGAGGATAGTGAGTGTAATTGCCGTCATGTATCATTGTGTTTACACACTGGGCGTACTGAAAGAATTGATCCCACAGTTGCCAAGTATATTCCCACTCACTATGTTCTTCTCTTTCCCCGGAGTGACTTGAGCTTTAGATCTGGGTTGTATCCTATAAAAGAAGGTAGGGCTACACTTTGCCATCTCAGTATGTGTAACTATTACTGTTATTGTCTCTTTCAGAGAAATACCCAGCCAGCTATACTTTTTCTTGCCTGCTGGCTGTTTAAGCAGCTTGTTGTTGATGCCTGGGCCTCCTGTGATATGATTTGCCTGCATTATATTGAAATTCACCTAGATGTTTTAAGAGCAGAGCTTTATAACAACCTTACAGATTACTATGCTTGCACTGATATTGCTGACCCACATGAGATGTTAGGGCACCAAACAATTCTTCCCTCTTTGCACATTGGTTCCTGTTGTCACATACAGCAGCTCTATCAGGATGTGATGTGCATTTTACATCACCTTGGAAAGCCAACCCTGTTTATCACATTTACAGCCAATGGTAATTGGAAAGAGATTAGACAAGAACTTGGCCCCATGAGACACCTATGGACCAACCCAATATTGTTGCCTGGGTGTTTTATATTAAGATCAAGGAGCTGATCTGGGATATGCGGTGTGGATTCTTTGGTCCTTACCTGGGGCACTTTTGTGTCATGGAATATCAGAAGCAAGGCTTACCCCATATCACTGTGTCCTGTTTCTCTGCTCCACAGAAGTTTTTACATTCAGCCTCAGAACATTTATCAACTGATTTGGGCAGAGATCTCCCTGGTATCTGTTACCCCTTACCACAACAAGCTCAGACATTTGGTATTAAGCTATATGATCCACATTCCATGTGATCGAAATAAAAATGCATCCTGCATGCATGACTTCCCAGCTAGTTGCCGCTATTTAAAGTAATTTCCAAAGAAGTTTCAAAGTGAGACGGTCCTACCTGCTAATGGGTACCCAAACTATAGGCGTCACAGCCCCAGAATTTAATTTGATCAGAGACTGTGACTAGAAGCAATAACATTGCAGTCAATAACAGCTGGGTTGTTCTGTAATCTCCTGCTCTTATCTGGAAGTACAAGGCACACACAAATGTTTAAGCCTGCATGAATCTCTGTACAATCAAGTACATTTTAAAGTACAACTAAAAGGGGGAAGATATTTACACAGCAACAATTGAGGGTCAGGTACCTTTGGCTGATATTGTGCGCCAACATCCAGATGCTGTCAATAACAAGGTCCACCAGCATCTCCATGGCCAATACATTGCACCACCTAAGGCTGTCTGAGAGCTGATGGTTCCCCCATAACTCAATCTATCCTTCTATAATTTACTTGTCTGTTAATGCTGAGAACCAACATATGGTTTATTTTTCTCCCAGTGATGATGTTAGTTGCCAAGTAGAGAATCCTCCCAGAACAACCCTTATAGGGTGGATGCTTTATAATGCCAGGAATGAGGATGGGCGTCATCTTCTATACCCAGATTTTCCTCAGCATTATACTTGACATGCTATCACTTGAACCTGGAGAAGGCGTCAGAAATGCACACAGTTTGGGTGTATGTATAATATTAGCCCAAATACAGACAAGTGCTTCTTTGTATGCCTTTTTTTAACTATTCAGTATGGGTGTACAAGCTTTGCAGACCTAAGGACTGTAGGTAAAGGATTAAAAGAAGAAAATATCTCACCAACTGCCTGACATGTGAGGCTTTGGGCTTACTACAAGATGATGTGCACTGGAGAATTGCTTTCCAGGAGACTGCCAAAACCCACTTTGGCCACAGACAGCGGCTTCTGTCTGTACAGGGACTTACCTCCAGAGATATCACTAATGGCTTGGGTATCTGAAAGGAGTTTAGGGAGATCTTTTTTAATGACCTGGAGCACTGGCTGCAGTTTCTGATTGTCCCAGAGGTCCTTCATGATCCCCATCTTAATTATGGGCTTTTTAATTACCTGTGAGCTTAGAAGTTTGCTCAAAGCTTAGAAGCTTAGAAGCTTATCATCTCCCAAACTATGCTCAAGGCTGGAAGGGATCCCAGAAACCCTGACCAGGAATTTAATCCTCCAGTTGAATTAAACCAAGCCCACCCAGCTCAACTTAATGCAAATCAATGTTGCAACTGAACCAATGAGGATTAAGTATTTAGAATTGGGGAAGACAACAGTCTAATAGAAAGGACAGAATAATAAGAATTAGGTATTGTTTATTGTAGAATATTGTGATTAATATACTATATGGGGAAAGCCACCGGGCCACAAGGGGGTGACATGGGGGTTCCATGTTAGGTTCAAAGCCAAGGAATAACTTGTGCAGGGATCAGCAAGTCAAATTGGTAGCACTCCTAATTAGGATGAAGTACCTGCCATTCAATATTGCCATCAGATTAATCCATAGCGTTAGATACGTTGAGAGGCGGCTCATTGAGCGCCCCTTGTGTATTGTGAGATACGTTAGCAGCCAAGTCTTGAAACTTGGTTGCAACACCCCCCTTGCCCCCTGCTTGTTGTCAGACACCAAGACCAGAATCTGCAGGAGGTCTGGGAAGGACCACACAAACAACTTTTGTGTGGGGATGGCGTGGCAGGGGTGCAAGCAATCATGGTGCAGCTTCTTGGTGTTTCCTTGGGCATCTTCAAGATGGTAAGTGTGATTGTCATAGACTGCAGCTATCTTGAAGGCCCCTAAGTGGTTGGGTTCCAACTTTGCAGAATTGGGATTGAGGGTGTAGACTGGGTCACCTACGGCGTATTCAAGTTTTGAGGTACTTTGTCCCTCCTGAAATCCACTTGTGTTTGGTTTCCCAGGCTTTGGCGCGCCATTGGTCTAGGGATGGGGTTGTTACTAGGGGAGAATTTTCTAGAACTCTGGACCGTAGTTTCCCCTGTTCAACCCCCTTTCAGACTGTCAGGTGTTCCAAAGGCCAGGGTGCTGGGGCTGAACCCTGTCCCCTGTTGATTCTTGCTTGTAGGATAAGTAGCGCAGTGGTCAGGTGTTCAGTCCATGCGGTGTTGGGGTGCTCTTGTGAGAGCTTGGCAATCAACTGGACCAGCAAACCATTTAACTGTTTCACGCGTCCATTGGCTTGATGGTGGTAGGGGGTTGTAACTATACATTGGAGTGCGTTTTTAGCACAGTATGCCTTCATGACATGCCCAACAAGTTTGGGGCCACCATCTGTGATGAGGTGTTTGGGTTGTCTGTAGCAGGCCACAATTTCCTTGCCAAAAAAAAGCGGGTAATAGTGGTAGGAGTGTGGTTGGTTGTTGCCCAGGCCACTGGCCAGCAAGTGAAGTAGTCAATGGCAGTGATAATGTACTTCTTTCCTAGTCTGTCTTTGGGGAGTGGCCCCACAATGTCAAGGGCCCACTGTTTGAAGGGTTCCATGGCCTTGATGGGCAGGACAGACTTGGGGGGTGCAGGTTTGGACGTGTTCTTTTCGCACAACACACACATTTTGAGGAGATCCAAGATGTCTTGACGCATGCACGGCCACCAGACCTTCTGTTTCATGATCTCAAAGAGGTTGCGCCCTCTGATGTGACCCAGGGTTTGATGGTAGTGCAATATTGTGTTGCCTTGTTGCGTGGTGGGAAAGTAAGGCGTCTTCTCACCTGTCTCTGCCCAATGGCAGACGTTACCAGCGTCAGTGGTGAACTGAATTTTGTTGTCCTTCAACTTGGAGATGGTGACCAAGTTAAGGCCTTTGTAGCAAGTTGCCTCAGGGCAGAGGTAGAGCATGGGCCAATCTGGGTCCAAACCATTGTCTCCAGTGATGGACGCTACGTAGAGTTGCAAGAGGGCGTCAGCTATGACAAGTTTCTTCCCAGGCTTGTACTCAATGCACAACTGGTAAGGGGACAGGCGCTTGACCCATCCTGCCTGGCGGCGTGTTAAGTGGGACTGAGTGTTGAAGTACTGGAGCAACTTGTGGTCCGTCAGAACGCGGGGTGGAAAGGTAGCACCTTCCAGGTAACAGTGCTACTTATCAACACAGTGTACAATGACCGCCAGTTCTTTATCATGGATGGGGTAGCGTTGTTCCAAGTTGGTAAGTTTTCTGGGACTCATACACCACAGGGAGGAATACACCCTTGTCAGTTTCTACCCTTAACACGCCCCCTATGGCCCTGTCTGATGGCGTTGGTCTCGAGTTTGTACTGTTGGTTTCAATTGGGGAACTGTAGTACTGGTGCTGTGGTGAGCCTTTGCTTCAGTGTCTTGAAGGCCTGATCTCTGAAAGGGGTCCACTGGAAGCGCTGTTTGGTATTGAGGAGCTCAGTGAGAGGTGCAATTAGTTCCCCACAATTGTGAATGAACTTGTGTACATAGGCAACCATGCCTAAGAATGTCTGCACCTGGCCCACATCAGTGGGGGGCAGCATGCTGGTGATTGCCTTGATTTTGGCAGGGTCGGGCTTTATCCCTTGGGACAGAGATAGTGTGCCTAAGGAATAACAGCTCTGACTTGAGAAACTCACATTTGGAGGGTTTAGCTTTTAGCTGGTTTTTCCAAAGGGTGTTGAGGACAGCACGGAGGTGTTGGAGGTGTGTGGTTTAATCTTGACTGAAGACAATAATGTTGTCAAGGTACACAACCACACATTTCCTAATCAGTTCCCCAAATTAGTTCATCAACATGGTGAAGGTGGAGAGAGTGTTG